>JAMZAV010005989.1:0-35468 GCA_024449915.1 Sweltsa coloradensis | reverse complement strand
CCCCAATTTTCCCCTACTTCCACCCACGTCTCCTTCGATCACCCCTGTCCCCACATTTCCCCTTTCTCAGTTTTCCTTCTTTTCTTTTACCTTCCTCCCCTGCTTCGAAATCTCGTCTTGGGAACCAATCGATTTCCATCCTATAATAAGGGAAATAATTATGACTTTATATCTGTACACATTTAAAAAAGATACCTACAGTATACGTACGTATATGCGCTGCTTTACCGCCTAGTTACAAGGGGGTCTATAAAACCTAAACCACAATAATTTATCAAATGACAGTGACAGAGCTTGTTGAATTAACAACATGCCGCAGCGCACTTTAACATTATGCGTATCACAGAAGCAAATGCTAGCCCTGTTTTTAAGTTGTCACAGAGAATCGACATTTTGCCGCATGAGTAAAATCTGTTTACTTAGTTGTCACTGTCGACAAGTTGATACGTGAGTTATATTCTATTAACTTAGTTGTCACTGTCGGTCGACAAGTTGATACGTGAGTTATATTCTATAAACTGAGTTGTCACTGTTGGTCGACAAGTTGATACGAGAGTTATATTCTATTAACTGATTTGTCACTGTCGGTCGACAAGTTGATACGTGAGTTATATTCTATTAACTGATTTGTCACTGTCGGTCGACAAGTTGATACGTGAGTTATATTCTATTAACTAAGTTGTCACTGTCGGTCGACAAGTTGCCGTTTGAGTAAGTAAATTTACCCTCAGGAATCAATTACTTTAATGGCCGTGATCTCTTGATGGAAATAGCTGTGAATACATGCACGTCTGTCAGAGCATCTGCTGCTGTTATACACCCCTGGTAACAACTTATTTTCCACTCCTATATTATGTTACCAGTTCTGTCATCTTCACTGTGGTTTTCAAATAATAGGCATTCTTAGTACCTAAATTTCAATTGTACGCTGACACAATATTAAAACTCCAGTTAAAATAGCATTTCAACTTCTTTCGTTAATATTTTAGCATCTCAAATATCGATAATTTAAGAATACACATCACCTTATTGGGTATTTACATTTGTTATCAAATAATAATTTTCATAATTCGTATTCTTTAATATTAACGCCATTGATTGATTAAGAGAACTGAATAGTTGTGTATTAAAATCACGCTATATATAAATGTTGCCAATGTCCAATTATTTGAATGTTATTGTTTATACCTTGTACTATAGTTTTACTTTGCGTGTCATCATCATCATCAATATCCATTACCAATTCCGGCTTATGACAGGGTCAGCTTAAGTTTGCAACCAATTGTATTGTATTCACGTCTTTCTATCCTCAAAAAATTATATCTCTGCCATATCTTCCCAGCTCTCTCCTCTGGCCTTCTATCTATATCTATCCTTCTATCTCTTCATTGGCCTCGTCAGTCTTCGTCCTCTGTTTCACTATTCGTTTCATATGTGAGGTGTCGAATTTCCTTCTTCATGTGATATGACGTCTAAAATACATTGTTGTGCAATGGCTGCTTACAATTTACAAGAATTTTGTAGCATAACTACTGCATAACTAAACTTCAACTATTTACTTCAATTATGAATTGTGCCAAGACGTTAAATCAAAGTTAACGCGTGGGGCTTGTTAAACTATTCATGAACGACGAGAGATATAACTCCAGATTTAGTATCGAGATGAATATCACAAGGTAAAAAACAACAATTTGTATTAGGGCCTACTTTCACTTTCATTATTTTCACTGACATCTCACGCAGTTGTTATACCTTTGACAACTCTTAAACCTGACTTTACCGTTAAAATAAAAAAAAGTTATTAAAACACTAATATTATATGTAATACTCCCTGTTCAGTGATTATGGACAATTTGAATGTCCAAGGCAGCTAGGATTGTTAAGCGGTTGTCAGAGTTCGAGGTCTGTTTAGGGGGACTCAACTCTGAACATTCGTATTAACTTCTAAAGAAAAGCTCAGAAAAGCTTTCAGTCAGGATTGCCTGTGTCGGAATGCGATCCTGGACCTCCCGAGTCAGAAGCTCTTTTTAAACTCTAGAGCTACATCCGTCGGTCCGTTTACGTTAAACAAAGCTTAAAATGTTAGATTTCTCTAAAGAGTTAAAATATATCAAATGCAAGTTACGTTTTAACCTATGATATTAAGTGGCCTAAATATTATCTTCCACCTTAGATTTCTGCACGTATTGCATGTTACGACTGTACCCCGGGAAACATTTACCGCAGCTGGTGCCATCTATGAGCAAACTACAAGGTTAAGTGCTTTCTATACTAGAGTTTTGCTTAGCTTTGGCTTGCCCTGTGTTAAAGATCAAATGTCAGCTTCTATTGGTTATATTCTAATTTATTGAAGGCCTATATTTTCGAATATTTCTCAAGTTTTCTTTATACCAAAGAAAATTTGAAAAAGCCTTTGGTCAGAGTCGCTACAGGTGGTGGAAATTCAACGGTGAAATATTTACCAGGGAACTTTATAATAGAAAATGTAGAGTTCGGCATAAAATATGAGACATCAAACGGGGTATAATACTTTAATTCTCCGTATGCCAAGGGCTGTTCATTGAAGTCAGAAATCTTACGTCGGGAAGAAAACTTAATGCTGAAGGGGTGAGGGAGTAATTTTTTGATTTTGTGCGGTAATAATAAGTAGATATTATGGTTTACATTTTTTCAACACAAGTTTTATTCGTTGGAGGTTAGCACAATGTTGAGAATAATTAATCGTTTATAAATAAATAATAAATAAATCCGTATTTAGAGTCTACCCACTCAGTCACATAATTTTATTTTTTATCTATTTTTGTTACACATATTAAAAAGTATAGAATACAATTCATTAAAAAAAAAAAATACCAACAAAATTGGACACAATTAAAATAACCAATCATCATTAGAGTGATAATTAATACGAAATATTTATTTATCAATTTACATAGAATTAAAAAGTTGGAACTTTTGTACCTCTCTCCTTGATTAGTGTATTAATCTCTATTATTAGTCGGTGTGGTGCTTACCTTCCACGTTATATAGCATTTCAATGAAAATACGTTCCTGTAGACAAACATACCCATCCACTTTACTTTCAATAAACCTGTGTCGGTATAGGGCCTACTTGTGAATTCGAAACGTTCATTATTAAGTGTGTGGTCCATATAGCATGGCCGAAAAATGAAAACAATTCGTCTGTTGATTGTATCTGCAAAACATACCAATCCACATAATAATTTAAAATTTTATGCTTTACAACCCGAAATAGTTGATAAACTGTTTATTGTACAGTATGTCAGGCTACAGAGGGCCACACTTGCCCTGCATTAGCCTTCCTGCCCTATGGGCAGGTAAAATTCAATAAAATAATAGGTTACTTTGCAGTGCTGCATTTTTTCCGATAAATACTATTTCAATACTATTGAGCTACTACATCATCGTCTGGGGAGAGACTAAAGTCCTAAAAATTGAGATTGTTGTTAAATTTGTTTGGGCATTTGGCATAGAAACGTCTGGATTTCTTTATTTGACAAGCACATTCCACATAATACATAAAAAAAAAATCTTCCTGGATTTGTTAATACAGATTTAGGTACAATAATGTACACGGATGAAGATCTTTTTCAGAGAGAGAGAGAGAGAGAGAGAGAGAGAGAGAGAGAGAGAGAGAGAGAGAGAGAGAGAGAGAGTCTTATTATTATTCTTGCAAAGTTATAAATCATTTGACTACTAACTATGCCTACTGGCTGAATACTCATCGTAATACATAACACACTTTGCAATAAATCTTTAAATTCCTAATTTTAATTCTTTATCAAATTATTTCCAATGTTTAGAACGGGACATGATCGATTTGGTCGATCCACTAAAGCCTGTCTTAATATTTAATAAATATGTAGACATGACCTTAGTATGTTGTGACTTCTGACATCAGCCCTATGTACAATAAGCTTGACTATGTACTACCAAAATCATAATTCAGAATGACATCATTTTCTGTTCTAATTACTAAATATTTACATCCAGTAAATGTATCACAATAATTTACTTGATCCATTCTCTCCATAGTTTTGGGGCAAGAAAGTTCGCGCACTCAAACGCATGGAGTGCTACGCAAGCAACTTACAATAATACAAAATGGGAACTTCTCCGTGATAGACATCTAGTTGACTTTCAGGCTGTTAACTTACTTTGTTATTTTAAATAAGTCGCAAGGTCCTCTAAATGGTGCCGTTCTCAAGTAATTTCAACGCAAATATTTTCAAATGTTAAAACAAATGTTATTCAAATGTGTGGAACAACATAAAAACTAATTTAACGGTTTCCTACAGACTACTCTACTAATGTCCTCAAATAGCCATACTACTTGTGATCTTGTGTTAGTCAGTATTTAATACCTTCTTTTAATTAATTAATTAAATAATATAACAGTTTTTAAATATAACTATCTTGTGTAGATCTTCATAATAATTGTGTATTTATAGCTTATTCGACGACCCTACGTTTAGATTCGTTAATTGGATGAGCGTAGCGAGCGAAGCGAAGATTCCATTTCACTACACTGGAGAAAAAAATCCGGAATGTTTTTTTTTTTTTTTTGTATTTTTGTGTGTCTGTGAACACGATTCCGGCTAAACCAATACTCCAATTGCGATTAAATTTTATGGAGGTCTATGAAATCTTTGAACGAAGGACTGGACGGGGGGGAAAAATCGATCGAAAAATTATTTCTCGTGAAAATCGCAATTTTACGATTTTTTTTCGATTTTAAAAAAATTCTTCGACTTATAACACTACATGCTTTATCCGATTGTAATGATTTTTTCACAGAACCTTAATTTTATGAATTAATATATTCGTGTGAAATTTGAGCGCAATCAAAAAATCATTTCTCATGATAATCGCAATTTTACGATTTTTTCAATTTTTAACATTTCTTCGACGAATAAAACCTACATGCTTTATCTGATTGTTATGATTTTTGCACAGAACTTTAATTTTATGAATTAATATATTCGTGTAAAATTTGAGCGTAATCGAAAAATTATCTATTAAAAAATCGCAATTTTACGCTTTTTTCGTTTAAAAAATTACGCTCATCCATCAACGCGGCGGGACTTAAGCGTTTTCCTAGTAATAGATTAATACGACCTTTAAAATATAGCGTCGGAAATACGAATGACGTAAGGGGTAGGAATTTTTCACAGCTGTCAAATCTGTTTTATCATCTACATTCACCAAATTTAAAATTAATATTACACATATCAGCGATATTTTGGGAAACTGCAAGCCAGAATCTTGTTTTGAAATGCATAGTGTCATAAAAATGAGAGGAAAAATAAAAATAAAATAAAATACCGAATGCGTATACAAGTTTGTTTGAATTCAGAATGACAATAAGAATTCCGAATTATTGCAACGTTGAGTCTTTCAAACCTGAAAAGATATTAAATTCGAAATCATGGAAATTTTAAATATCTTCCTTTCAGCTATATAAAATTGTATTAACGGCTTCTACATTCTTAGAGAACGTATAAATGCTTTTAGTCGTCATTTTTATGCCTGGAAAAACACGGTTAACACGTTCCATTTCTACGCAATATTACATGTTTTTATCTTCTTGAATAGAAGATGAGAATCCAACACATATCATGTTTTATGTCGACATGGTTACATATCTCTACCATATACATCTACTTCCTTGCAAGTTATCACTCGCACAGCAAGAAAATATCTCGTTATAAACTTCTACCTTATCATACAGCTCATTGGGAGAATTCCATAGTCCTGTATTCCCCATTCTGGAGTCAGTTTTATTATTGTATAGAAATCTTTTAAACCCTTCGAGATCGCTCATTTTGTCTCCTAAGCGAGCACAAATAAAATAATCCTCCGAGAGACTGATTGGAGTAATTTAGCAGAAATCAATTATTTCCGGTGCAAATACGACAAACCTGTACTGGTTGTACTGACTGTCAATCCGAATAACCTGGATTAGATCAGCAAGTTACGCAATTTTTTTAAACCCATAAAACCCTCATATATCGTCGTTGGCGTGTATTGCCGAACGCCTTAAAGACACAGCTTATCCTTTTTCACCACCGGCACAAAACTCAGAAAATGTCTCAACGACCACTCCGTCAGTCCATCTCACTTTGGGGCGCTACGGTGTACCCTAGTCGGTCTGCCAAGTACCTTGGAGTAACCTTTACAGACATTCTGAACTGGGGTGCTCATTGCCGTGACGTCATCAACCGTGCGCGGTCGAGACTAAATTTACTCGTGATGCTTCGTGGGCGACTTTCTGGATGCAGCTTCCGTACTCTACGGCACACTTATAAAACTTTCATCCGTCCCCTCTTTGAATACGCGGCCCCGGCGCTGACACCCGTCTTTGGAGGATGTCTCCAGCAATACTTCTCGCTGGAGCGAAGAATCCTTCGCCGCATCGCACGGCTTCCTCCGATGACGCGGAATGAAGACGTGTATACCCAAACCGGCGTCGGTGGTATCAGCGCTCGACTCGACACCCTCGCAGGGCCTTACGTGCAACGTCTTCACGCAGGTGGCAGGAATGAGCTTCACGACCTCGTTTCGCGTCCTCGAGCCTTCAGACCGCTTCCCCGCTTCAAGTACCCTTATCCGCCTTTTGCCTTTCAATTTGTCTAACTTTATAAATGTCATGTTCTCTTGTTGTCTTTCCTGAACTTGAAAATCTGTTATCACTGTGTCAGGCTACAGACCCAGCAAACACAAAAACTGTGCCCAGTACCAGGACAGTATCGTATTTTCCGGCTCAAGCAGTACTGGGCAGGTACCGTGTACATGGTACTGGGCCAGTAAAAAAGTGTCCTACCAACTTCCTATGCCAGCGGTGCCGGTCCGGTGTGGCCTTAGGTCCCGTCTGTATGGGGTTCGCGGCACCGGGGCGGAACGTCAGGGCCGGTACGTCGTCCGCGGCACCGGCCCGGTACGTCGTCCGCGGCACAGGGCACGCACGTCGTCCGCGGTACCGAACCGGTGCGGCGTTCGCGGTACCGGGCACGTACGTCGTTCGCGGTACCGAACCAGTGCGGCGTTCACGGTACCGGGCACGTACGTCGTCCGCGGCATCGGGCCGGTACCTCGTTCGCGGCGCCGGGCCATTAAGTATCGGTGGTACCGGGACAGCACGGCCTCGACGGCACGCGCCCAGCACGCGCCCAGCATTAAAAACTAAAAAGGCACTACGCTGGCGCCATCTGGTAGCCACGCAAATAACCCAATTTGTAAACGAATTTTAAAAAAAATTGCATTTAATTAAGAGGTACAATTAAGATCATATTATTATTGACAGTGTATGGAAGAACAAGTACATGGTAGTAGACAGAACATGTTATACAGGAATAAATTTTATCGTCATGAGCCGGACTCGAACACGAGATACCTTCCTCCACTCCCGCACGCCTTCACCACTCGGATACTGCACCTATAAGTAGCAGAGCGCGTTAGCTGGCTTATGAGAGTCTTGCCCATGAGCGGGTAATTCGAAACATAAAACTGCAGAACATAACATGCGTTTACGACTCAAATTGTTAATAAGAATTGTTATTTATTATTTTCTTTCTTACTGGTATGGTTATTTGTGGGCGAACTTAGCATTAATTATTAATAATTTCAATGATATGCAACAAATACACTAGATAAAAACATTATATCGGGTTTATAATAATGACAATAATGTTGGCATTAATTATTAAAATTTAAGGCGGAAAAAATGTATTATAAAATTGTCTAGCCCTATGTATACAACAAGAAAAACCAATAATTTAGGTCTATACTTGGATTATACACAAAATAGAAGCATTATCTAAAAGTAATTTCGTGTAGCAGTCAGACTTTATAAACTTGATGTGAAACATAAATAAATAATACGTAATTCTGAATGCGTGAGGATTTGTGAGGAAATAATTTTAATTAGGCCTACTTAAATATGTAATTGTACAAATAATATAATACATTAATGTCGGGCAACACAATGGAAATGTCACAAGAGACTTGTATTTGTATAAGATACCCTTTGTGAATCTGCTTAAGTACTGAACATATTAATAATTTATCAATTGATGTATTATTATGTTTTATTGTTATTAACTATTAAAATAATTGATCATAGTTAATTTAAATATAACTAATAAGTAACATTCTTGGCTGTTAATTTGATTAGTTGACATTGGAAGATAGGCGTATTATACGTAGCTGGTAATATGATATTATTATTTTAATAAACAAATTCTTTGTAGAAATAGTTACAAACTGTGTGCTAGAAGTTAAAGTAGCAAATCAATAATTACCGGAACGTGCACCTAAAATAAAATTACCTTCAAATCCACCTTAAATCAACTAAGTTTCAAGTCAATTTCCGTATAAATAAATTTATTGGTTGTCAGTCGTCGTACTAATTACTAAATTAGTATTGAGTGTAAGATACGGGAAGTCCAGTTTCAGCTTTTGTTATAATTATAATTATATTAATTCTAAAACGACTTTGGCGTTTCCCTAGTTATAGCAATCAGTGGTATGGACAGTGCGAACACCCGCGGATCAACGCCAGAATCAAAAAGGCAATCTCAGTGTTTTATATACAGACTTTCTATGATAATCTTATTATCTCATATAGATCAATATACAAGGTAAGTAGAATAATAATACATATTTCACTGATATATAAATAACGTTAATACAAAACATTAACAATCGCTGGACAGCTAATGTAGATACGGCATTCCGCATTATAGAATTTGAGTTCGTAGCCTAGGCGTACGTTACGGTACGTAAGTGCGTATGACTATGAGGCAATTTAAGAATTGTCACGCATAAGTAGTATCTAGGAGGCAGTGCATTCACCAACGAAAACGTTATCAACATAAAACACTTATTAAAGGACTAATCAAGGAATTTATCAGCATTGCCTTGTATACAAATATTCGCAGTCGAACTCCAATGTTGTATGTTTTTCATCCATTTGATTGTTTTTAGTACAACGATATTGATATTTTACGGTAACAGCAAAACGATCGAACCTTATTCATAGGATATTAACGCATTATGTCGCATTAAAATTTGAAGACAACATCGTTGAATAATGAAAAAGTAACTGTCTTGTTAAAAGCATTATATTATTTGCAAAGTTTGACGCATACGTTCTTTCTTTTACATTTCGGATAGGGATAGGCCTACGTATCAAGTTTTGCTCATGTTTCATTAATTAATAGCAATAAAATACGCAAAGAACGTGTATAAGAATAATTACTGGAGAATGATGTGTACTTGATTAAATCTATTTATTCGTGCAAAGTCTACAAATAAATGTGCGAACATTTGCGTTTATACTTAAAATAAAACATCTGACATCTGCTCGTTACTGGACAGAGAGGTTGAATATTAATGGCTCTACCATCAACAGCAATACCTCGCCTTTTCGCGCCCGGCAGTACACATTGATACATGCCCGTTACTCGGCTGTGCCGTTGACAGCAGTGCCTCGCCAGTACACGCCCTGCAGGACACATCAGTACATGCCCGTAACTCGGCTGTGCCGTTGACAGCAGTGCCTCGCCAGTACACGCCCTGCAGGACACATCAGTACATGCCCGTAACTCGGCAGTGCTTCTGACAGCAGTGCCTCGCCAGTACACGCCTGTAGGACACATCAGTACATGCCCGTTACTCGGCTGTGCCGTTGACAGCAGTGCCTCGCCAGTACGCGCCCTGCAGGATACGTTGATACATGCCCGTTACCCGTCTGTACGGTTGACAGCAGTGCCTCGCCAGTACGCGCCCTGCAGGACACGTTGATACATGCCCGGTACCCGTCTGTACGGTTGACAGCAGTGCCTCGCCAGTACGCGCCCTGCAGGATACGTTGATACATGCCCGGTACCCGTCTGTACGGTTGACAGCAGTGCCTCGCCAGTACGCGCCCGGTATCGCACGTTGACACATGACCGTGAGTAGATTGTGATATTGGCAGCAGTACCTCGCCAGTACGCGCCCAGCAGGACAAAATGTTACATGCCCGTTACCCGGCACTCCGCCAGCACGAACAGTGCGTGCCCAGACCGTGCCCTGCACCACTGTGTTTGCTGGGGAGGCCACACTTGCCCTGCATTAGCCTTCCTGCCCTATGGGTAGGTAAAATACAATAAACTAGGAAGCTTCGCAAACGCTTTTTTTTTAGTCGCGTTGATGGATGAGCTTTTTAATTATAAAATGTTAATTTTAATTTAAAATAATAATAAAAACATATTTACACGGCCCGTACAAAGCAATCTATAGGTCTGTTGGATCTTTGATTGTTTGTAACAAGGCTGTGAGTAATATATAAAATCTCCTGTGAAGTTTTCATACAAGGCTGTGAGAAAGATCTAAAATCTATATTTTCGTGCTATTTGGGCGGATTCTGACCAAACATGTGGGGCTACAACGTTCATATTTCACATGGACATTAAGGTAAGGGTGATGTATTGACTTTTGAAAGAAAAAGTTGAAAAAGTTGGCCAGAATCTATAGAAATAAAGGTTTTAATATTTAACACCTCAAAAAAACCAAATTAAAACCTTTATTTCTATAGATTCTGGCTAACTTTTTCAACTTTTTCTGTCAAACGTCAATACATCACCATAACCTTAATGTGTATGTGAAATATGAACGTTGTAGCCCCACCCGTTTGGTCAGAATCGGCCCAAATGTCACGAAAATATCGCACTAAAAATCGAAAAAAATCGTAAAAGTACGATATTCATCAGAAATATTTCTTCGATTGTACCCAAAAACGTAGCAAGTCTAAGTTCAGAGATTTTGAAGGTCCTGTCAAATTTTCATCAAGATCGCATATTATGCCGTTTGCCCGGTAGAGAGCGAACAAACAGACGGAAAAAAAAAAAAAAAACACATCGAGCTAAATTTTTTGGGGGGTCGGTGAAATTGAAGTCTTCGCTTCGCTCATCCAAATAATAATAATAATAATAATGATTGATTGATTAATTATTGCTTAACGTATCATATTAATGCACTTTGGCTATTCGAGACGATGAGTGGTGATAGATGAGGAAGAAGTATCAACAGAAGAGAGGAGGGGTAACAATTAGCAAACACTATATGTAAGCATTTAAACTTGACTGCTTTGAGTTAAGCGAGAATATATAGGGTTTCACCTTCTCTAATTTTTGGTTTCGTCTGTCAATCACTACTCTACTAGCCTTGTCTGAAACGGGTTTTACCACTTGAATATGATAAACTTAGAAACTAGTAGCAACTAATCGTCAAGTTATATACCAGGATACTGTTGAGGTTAAATGTACAAGAACCGGAAATTACTTCCCTGACTATTTCTCTCATCTGCACGTACTATACTACATTAAGTTGGAAAGTACACTGCGCGTCTAAACTTTCCAAGTCAAACGAGTTCAACAAAACTCAAATAATTTTTTTAAAACTTAATTTCCAACCAATACAACTTAAGATTGTAAACAACACGATGTTTATTGTTCCATCAAAAGTGAAAAACAACGAAACGAATCTAAAAGATACTGAACGATACTGTTACGAATATGACAAGTTTACGAAACAAGAAAATATGTAATAATGAATTAGCTCTATTAAGGTTGATACAATATAATACACAATGAACGTAACAGAACATTTCTATATAAAGCCCACGTAACAACAACAGCCCACAATAACAACATAAACGATGACAATGACGATGACAACAACACGAGGACTCCCATTTTCTTCCGACTGCCCATGGCTAGTTCTGACCAGGACTTTACTCGCCACATCTCACATCTATGCTAGAGTAACGCATAATGAATTACCTAACGGTTGGAGCGCCCTATGCTGAATAAATAATACCACGTTGTTCGATTTGCGAAAAACGCTATAAAATTGCATGTCTTTTTATTCTCAATGGTAAATAATAAGATGCTAGAAATCATACTTGAACAACTGGTTAAATTCACATTTTTACCGCTGGTCAATATTGATCTTGAGCAAATCAGGCTAGACAATAAAGAACAGTGTTCTCGCCAACAATGTCTGGGAATATCGCGGCGGAAGTGCGAGTCACACTCTGTCCCGAAACGTTGCTTTTGTTTTATATATAATTTTTTATCAGAAGTTGCGCCTCCTTGAGTTTTAATCCTGACAGCTGGAGCTGTCTTCTTTTCATTTCCTGTTATTCTTCTTTCTCGGACTTGTCGCAGCTTGAACTTGACTAGGAACATTGTGCGCGAGCATGACATAAAACGATAAAACACCACTAGAATAAAAGTGTATTTTTTCAATTCTTTTATAATTTATAAGAGATGCACCAAGCAGAAACAGATTTTTACAAATGTATACAAACGATAGCGTATACTGCGCACTTTATGTTCACAAAGAAGATTTTCACATTGGTGGTGTACCTAAAAACTGTTTGTTTCTGCCCGAGACAAATAGTAAACTATAAAATATAGACAGTGTATTTTTTTAGCGAAATTATGACTACATTTTAAAATTGTTTAAAGTATTTTTGAAGTCTTTCTTAAATTTCTTTATAAAATTTTCGTGAGTTATTTTGCAATCAATACGTTTATAAATAATAAGAATGTTTTGAGAATTTAAATGACGCTTTAAAATTGTATGGTAGATCCTACATTAACAAAAAAAAATCTCGTTCTTCATTGTCCATCATCATTGCGATAAAGTCGCGAGACATAAGCCCAGAAAGTAGAATTCCAATTCGCTAATTTTTTACTTTCAAATATATGCCGGAATAAATTGTCTTTTTCACAAAACCTAATTAATTATGGAAATGTTAAGATTTTTTTTTAAATCGATGAAATCACTTTAAAAGTGAGTATCATCTCATAGATTCTGCCTTTATAAACATTTTATATAAAACATTTTAATATCAAAAACAAATATTTTCATAAAATGGTAATTAGTCAACAACGAATAATTGAGTGGAAGGAGGGCGGGGGATTTCATTTACTAAAATAGACTCACATTAATTTAATTGGCTGCGTAGTCGTAACTGAGCTGTGTAATCTACCATCAGTATTCTTTGCTTTGCCCAATACATGGTCATTCTACACTGCATTATAATTTAAAGAAAAACAAATCGTACTCATCAATACATAAACTTTACCAAACTACAATCGCATGAGAGTGTTATAAGATCAAAATATAGTTTTTCTCAGTTAAACCTATACAGTATACATACACCTCTGCATCCATTTTAAATGTGTTGTTTACAAAGTGTACTAAAAGCACAAAGTCAAATAACTTCCCGACCTGTATTTGCAATAAACTATCCGTTCTCTGCATCGGCCTTTCCCCTCCTCCCACCCACTCACCCCCTGGACATATAGCCCAATCGGGTAAGCCGTGGGCTAGCGGGACTTTGCGCTCCCCCGCCGATAAACCCCAATAATCCTCGCAAGCCAGTTGTAACGCGTTATCTAGCCGGGGCCACACCGGTAACCGGAACTTTGAGAGACAACACTCGCAAACAAATACGCGATGCTCGAGCGATGACGAGGACGAAGCTTCACCAGCACAATGATGCACCGTGGACAATGAGAGACGATTGTGTGTTTAGCATGCACTTTATGGGACGATGCATGGCAGGGCTAAATAGGGCAACCGATTGTTGGAAAGTGAGCTACCAATACGCACTCACATTCCTATGGGATAATAGGATTAATGAGAAAAGGTGTGAACTGCGATAACGCTAGGCTATTAGCTAGGATTTTAACAGCAGAGTTCTCATTCTTCGCTTTATTATGAGGTTCAAAGTACTTATCAGAAATATATGGCTAGAGCTATACGTCTGTTGCAGGAGAGACCAGCACAAACAATTTTCTTTAAATTGTGATCTATTTAAGTAACATCTCGTTTTGATAACCTATTCACTGTTTATAATCATTAAACAGTGAAATAATTAACCAACTAGGGCAAGTTTTCTTTCTGGTGGAGCGACCTCTCTTTTCACATTGATTGAACATAACATTCACATAAACATACAATAAAATACCATACCTAAAGTGAATGTAAACGTGATTTTCTTATTTGCCAATGTTCGTGTAATTAAAAACCCCAATCATTATCTGAACATGTTGTACATAATTATTTTGTTTTCGTATTAAATACATGTTTTGTTATAAATTTGTATAAATTGAGTGTAAATGGAAACTATCAGTTAACAAACAAAGATGAACCTAATAAAACACTTAATTTTCAATGTAAATTTTCGACAGACAATCATAAGAGTTCGTGATGGGAAAGGCAAACTATTAATATACCACCGAAAATTAAATACATTTCCGCATTGTCTGGCTTCAACGTCCATTTCATTCCATCACACCTTTGCAGTTTGCACAGCTGGACATTACACTATAAAGACAGAATGAAAGGCGATTCATTAACTTGACATTTTGTTCTTAATACCATTTAGGACCTTACAAACGCCACGCCGATCATTTTCAAGTTACTTCCTTGAGAATTCAACATGACTGCTAGTTCCGTGCAACAGTCCTGGAGTTAAGCGTTGGGGAGACGCCCCAGAAACAAAGTGATCTCGACATATCATCCCATTGTACGAAATAATCATGATCGGTTCAAACTATCATTTTGACAAACCACTGACTTAATATTACAAATTACAAATTTTCGAATAAAATTTCCTGTCTCTAATTTTACAGAAAACCGCTCAAACAACCCACACAAGCCAGCAACTAAGCCTCGTTCAAAAAGTTACTTTTATACTTAATTTGATCTCCACATCGACGCATTCGTATAGTTTCTAAGTAGCTTATGTTTTGATCAATTATCCTTGCCTCTTGTATGAAGGTATTTCAGCTCTCAATATTATGCGATTGGTAGTAAATGAATGAATAACGATGATTAGACTAAAGTTTAAAGCTTTTATTCAATATTAACTTTCAAGCATGTAAAGTTACCATTGCTATTAATTATGTACTTGATCAAAATGATACATGTTGTAACGAGGGGAGGAGGATAACAAAACAGGGAATTAAGCAATTAATCTTGCACAGAGCATTGATATAGTTGATATAACCAAACTAGAATTCGGATCATCTCTATCAGGATCCAGTTCTTAAAATAATCATGACGCAATGTTATTTTTCTATTATTCCGGGGAAATTAGTAATACATTTTGTAGAATATGAGTCGATATCCCCAAACGTAATAAAATACCGCACTTTGTAAGTCTCTACAAGTCTCACACGTAAGAAAAAATTAAAAACAACATATAATAACATATAAAATACATTCTAATACACACATGCATTATAATGATTACACCCCTGCGCCAAACGGAGTTATTTTTTAGGAGTAAAGCCGGGTAAGCCGTATCTGCAAGAGGAGTTACGTGTTTTTCTGACTTAATGTTTAAGTTAACTAACTCAGTAATTATGATTAAGGATTTATTGTCAACATGTTTTTCTGTCAGTTACGATCATACTAGTTGTTCGCGATAATCAAAATAGACAACGGTAGGAAGGGTTGACATTTCTTTGTCTTGTTCACAATTCTCTAGCATCACAGTACTCTAAGGATGTTTTTCAGCAAACGTGTAGATACTGATTGATCCAATTAAGTTTGGTGAATTCTACGCAGCGCCCTTGTAGCGGTGTGGTGAAATTCCGCACTTGCGGTCGGCGGTTTGCGAGGAGACGCATAGAGGTTGGGTGAGGTAGATTGTACAAGACCGCGAGTAGGCAGCGAGACAACCGTTCCTTATTAATCTCGCGGAATCAAATCATCTCATTTGGTGACGTGATTTAACCCGTCACATCAAATCCCGTAAAGTTGACAGATTCCCATACGAGATTGTTGTCACCATGGCGACACATACGTTTGTTTTGTCCCCGAGTTACGAAATGGTCGTTAAAATTGCCTCATTGACATCGGTATTTCAGATCGTCTGTGACGTGTATGTAGGTTCAATTTAATTTGTAAAAAGCGTTATTGAACATACATTAAAATTCAACAAATCAAATGCGAGTTCATCTAGATTGGTTTCTTTGACAGGCCAATCTTTCGATCTCTGTGGACTGCAATGGTTAGGTATATGTACTACGCTGTGTCACTCTATCTTACGTGAAGAGAGGTAGCTTATTCGTAACGCGTGAGACTATGGTTCTAGTGGTTAAAGAGTCAATTTCCGCCACCGACAATCATAATTGAATATTTTTCCAAGGTTTTCCGAGGTTCGTTAGGCTTACGCTGCGATTTGTCCTCTTAGTAAGACTTTGGCCATTCCCTTCACAATTGCCATCACACTCTCACAACCTATACGAAGTCTCTTGCAGTGGGAATCTCTAAAAGTAATATTTAGCTCACGGTTTAAAATACTTTAAAATGAGCTCAATACCAGGATTAAACATTATTATTTACTGTGAGTTGAGACAGCTTGATACCGTCAATATTCTATAAAATAAAAATATTTTTTTCAATTTGTAAAGCACTGTCATTTAGCTTGATTTCTTCATTTGGTCAGGAACTTCAAATTTAAATTTGTGTATATCATTCGAAATTTGTTAAGTAATTGTAAGTGTACTAATAAATTATTTCGAGCAGCAAATAACACTCTCTTCTGGGACTACTGAAAGTGTGTAAACTATTTTCGATGAATTATATCATTGTTTATTTTACTAAGGCTTTTCTCATCCCGTGCAAATAATTCTAGACCATCTTTCTATTTCTTGAGCCAAACTCTCTTTCCCCACAAAATAGCCCGTCCTAAATAATTTCTTTGATTGAATTTTCAAGCTTCTTGCGAATTATAGTTTCTGTTATCTAGTCTGTATAGTTTAATAAACTTCGATATCAATTGAATTATTTTTTGTTTTTTGTTTATTAAAAGTGATTTTTTTCCTTTTTTCCTTTTTTCATGAAGTGGTTCAAATATTAGATTCTTAATCACTTTCTAACTGAATTACAAAACAGAATCTTGGTAGACCCTAAACAAAAAACGTATTTCTATATCAAATAAACCATGCAAGTTATATTTCAGTTGCGAAACAAAACGTTGACCAAGTATAATTACAAACACTGCATGCCCTGTGTTTAATTTAACACATTCCTGTCATAATCAGAGAGGCTATGTAAGCGAGCTTTAATTATAGTCAACAAGCCAAACTCCCAACAGAAATCTACTGCGGAGATAATGTCAATGTTCCAAGCCAACACATTTGCACAGATGAGAAAGTTTTACTGAGGGTGAGGTTAAACAAAACAGTTAATACATCAACAAAATATCAACATAAACACAAAACGTAAGCTTTAAAAACGACAAATATTGGATCTGCAGAGTTTCAACGAGCATAATGAACGCTGACCAAAAATAAAATAAAATGTTACTAAATTTTATTATGTTCACTGTTGTTTACGTAATGCACTGTGTATGTACCATGTCACAAAAGGTTAATTAAGATTATTCTGATTTATTGTCGGCTATAACAGGTCGGGTCAGAGCGAGACCATATCGTTTACAACCAACATACGCACAATGTGTGCAAAAACTCAACTGTGCTTACACTTGCAAACCCGATTGCGATTATGTTAAAAATGGCGACAAATAAAAGAAGTTGTAATTATACTAGGAAAAAGCTAAAGTCCCGCCGCGTTGATGGATGAGCTTTTTTTTAAGTTTTTGGTTTGCGTGGGATGTCTTTACTTGCAAGTGCTTTGCTTTGCTGCCTATGCATTGTAGGTGATTGTTGTCAAGTTTCTATTGTTTCTTGTCACTTTGATTATATTTACCGTAAAAACTTATATTAAAAGCTTTATTTCTATGGATTCTGGCTAACTTTTTCAACTTTTTGTTTCAAAAGGTACTACATCACCATAACCTTAATGTCCATGTTTAATATGAACGTTGTAGCCCCACCCGTTTGGTCACAATCGGCCCAAATGGCACCAAAATATAGCACTAAACCGTAAAAAAACTTTTATTAAAAGCTTTATTTCTATGGATTCTGGCTAACTTTTACAACTTTTTCTTTCAAAAGGTACTACATCACCATAACTTTAATGTCCACGTATAATATGACCGTTGTAGCCCCACCTGTTTGGTCAGAATCGGCCCAAATGGCACGAAAATATCGCACTAAACCGTAAAAAACTTATATTAAAAGCGTTATTTCTATAGATTCTGTTTAACTTTTTCAACTTTTGTTTCATAAGGTACTACATCACATAACCTTAATGTCCATGTATAATATGACCGTTGTAGCCCTACCGGTTTGGTCAGAATCGGCCCGATGGCACGAAAATATCGCATTAAAAATCGAAAAAAATCGTAAAAGTACGATATTCATGAGAAAATATTTCTTCGATTGTGCCCAAAAACAATACACCTCTAAGTTCAGAGATTTTGAAGGTCCCCTCAAATTTCATCAGATCGGATATGCCGTTTGCCCGGTAGAGAGACGAACAAACAGACGAAAAAAAAAAAAAAAACATCCGAGCTAAATTTTTTGGGGGGTCGGTGAAATTGAAGTCTTCGCTTCGCTCATCCATCAGCAAATTTTGGTGAAAGATAAGAAATCTGAATTATTCTTAGCGAGGAATTTAATGAAGTTTGATTAATATAATTTTATGATAATAGTCATAAAAAAACAAATCAGAATTTTACGATTCGTTTTAAAGAAAATTTTTTTATTGTTTACAGAAAAAAAAATCTGTTTTTTGGGGCTGTAGAATTATTTTTTTGGGAAACTTAATCAGATGAAAGTTGGAAATTGTCCTCATTTTTTAATTTAAATTTTGTGAAACATCATGAAAGTACAAATTACAATAATCTGTTATTTTCTATTCATTCTGAAAAGAAATGCCCAATCGCGGAGAAGACCATTGTATATAAAAAGATAAACACCTTTTGGAGTGAAGATAATAAATTGAAAAACAAATATTTATGAGTGCTACAAATTATTTTCTCGTTAGAAAATTAATACAATCCACCCAGGAGAAATAAAAGGAGATCTGTTTTTAAATTGATGTGTTGAACGTTGAATTCCTTTGAATTTAAAAATAAAAAAAAAGCGTCGAGTTTTTAGAGAGATCCCGAAAACCCAAACTCTTAATTTCAAAGATTTTTTCCCTTGGTAAAAATGAGCTGAGGGGAAAGGGGTTCCCAAATTTTTCTTTTTTTTCCACGAAAACAAAAAGAAAACGGGAAAAGCCGGTTATGACTTTTTGGGCCAATTTAAAATCCCTATTTGTCCTTAAGGCTCTGCTGGGTATTTTGAATATGAGTTCTGAGAGACGTGAGAGTTTGAGAAAGCTAGAGTTTTTTAACTAAATTTATACTTCGAACGAACCAAAAAAAATCAGGGGTTTTAAAACGAATTCTTTTAAAAAAGGGAAATCAAGATTTTTTTCCCAAAAGGAACGGTTCTTTTCTCAAATCGGTACTTAAACGTACAGTCGTAAAATTTTTGGAAAAGTAAAGGTACGTATTTTAAATAATATGTTACCGGTAAGCGTTAATATTTCTCAAATATATACATTATATTACGTGTCACGACGTTTTTAAAATTAACTTTATTTTAATTTTGAAACTTTTGACAGAAATTTTGATTGTTTTCTTACCCCTTTGGTTGGGTATGTAAAACGGGGACTTTGGATCCTTTCCTAGAACGAAGAACATTAAATTCATAAGTTGTTCCAAATGACCTTTTTAAATTCTGGCGTCCCCTCGGATGATCTTTCCCAACGATTGGGTCGGTGTTTATTTTTAAAATACGGGCATCTGGTGGTCGCGCGTAGCGTTAGCGCTAAAAGGTTGACTCGTCCGTTTTTTTTTATTGTCATCCACTGAAAGTAGCAGAATGATTTTTTTTTAATTATATTCAACTTTTTGGTGTGGGTTTTTTGTTTAAGAGATTTTCCCATAATGAAGTTGACATTTGAACTGGGTTTTTAATGAAAATTTAAAAAAAGAAAATTATAAAATTAGGTTTTACGGGAAAATCATTTTAATCACGAGAATGTTCTCTATATCGCAACGAAATAATTTTTTATAATTTAAAGCTTTCCCGGGCCCGGAATATTATCTTTAAAATTTTTAATTACGAATGCAGAAAATCTCATTTCCCTGATCGGGACCGAATCGCCCTAAAAAAAGAGGACTTCGAGGAGTGACCGCCCGTATACTTAGCAGGCATTCTCACATGGCTTTGGGGAGTTAAGGATGCTGTAACAATTTCCCTAATGATGAGAATAAAAATGAAACTTTACAGAAGACGGGGCCCCCTACAAGGTAACTGACTTTTTCGTTGCTACTGTAGTATTTTTTTTTCTCCCTTAGTGCAGTATCTCGTCTTTAATTAATTTTTAAAGGATAGCTTACACTTTTTGATAGAAAGGTCAAAAGTTTTCGACCGAAGGCTTCTTTTCATGATCAATCATTTTTTATCACATTATTCTATATTTTTTAATACCAATGTTTCATAAACACAACAATCTAACCGCTCTAAAAAATTTAGTTTTATCCCTATTTTGTATTTTTTTAATTATTATATTTTGTTATTGTTTTAAGTTTCGGTGCCCTTAAATTACATTACTATTAAATGGTCTACCCCCGCTTTAAAAAATGAATATTGCCTCAGTTGCTATTGCATACATTTATTCATTCCAAAACTTGAGTTTAAACTAAACTTTCCCTTTCCCTGTTGAATTAACAATTTTTATATTTTCTATTTTGAGATTGAATTGCATGAAAAAATTTAACTTTTTATTAAAAAAAACGTGCTTAAAAAAATGTGTTTGCCTTGTCACAATCGGGTTGCTTAATTAAATTATTAGAAAAGGATGTGATTTTTTTTAATCAAACCTAGTCGAACTAAAAAAGTTTTTCATTTTATTCGGGCACTGTTCTTGATTAATTAAAAAAGGATAGAAAACAAAAAAAGATGGCGAGATTTTCTTTTAAAAAACAAGATAAATAATACTTTTTTGCATGTCTGTGAACTCGGCACAGCTTAGTAAGGGAAAAAAAAATGAAGGAACTGAATTTTCAAAAAAAGTATTCTAAACTCCTCTGAGGGCGATTTTTAATTGTTGTAAAGGGCCCGGGTCTGAGCCGTTTTTTTCGCTTGGTAACAAAGTACTTTCACCCTACGATTTTTTTAGCCGATTTTAAAATGGTAAACATACAATAAAAACAACACTTAAGAGAACACTGGTGCTGGATGTCAACGATCAGCCTAGTGGATAGCTTTTAAGGAACGCAAGTGAAAAGAGAAGTTGGTCAACTCACACGTAATCCCAATAAAAAAGGGAAAACCAATAAGCCCGGGGAAAATGAAAGTTTCAGACAACACGGGATTCATTCTAGGGCTAAATAAATATGGCTCGCTTGGTTTCGATTTTAAAAATTTGACCAGCATATTTCAATAGTTTTTTGTTTTTTTAAATGATTTTTCAAGAATTTGTGCATAGTGGGATTACAATAAATTTAAAAAACAAATTTTTTCTTTAATTTTTGTCTTTTCAAATTTATTGTAATGAATATGTTTCCCCCAGAGGTACCCAAACGTCGATGTTGGCTACTCGTACGCGGGGAAACAAAACCCGGGAAATCATAAAACTTTGATTTTTAAAATTAAAGGTTGAGAAGTTTAAAATTGGGAAACATTGAAAATTTTAAAAATTCAAGAGTTTTTTTCCAGTAAAAGTTTTTTTAAAAATTGGTTTGTTTTCTTAGTATAAGTAGAACATTTTTTTTAGTGTTAGTTGTAGGTGCTTTTATTAAAAGGGGTTTATGTTAGTTAGAAAAACAAAATAGGAAGTGTAGAATGTAATGAATTTCTTCATAATGATCACGAAGAGAGTCGTTTAAAAATTTTGTAATATTTCCAACAACATGGAAGATGCATTCTCTGCTTTGTGTCTTAATCAAAACAATTTAAATTGGCCTGCACGGAAGAAATGCAGATAAAAAACAAAAAATTTGTGGGGGGCGAGGGGGAAAATTTTTAAAAGGGTTTGTAAAACTAAATTTGTTTGGGAAATATTCTTTTTTAAATACAAAAGATTGTGGAAAAAGAATCTACCCAAAAAGTGAAAATTCAAAGGGTGGGGTTTAAAAAAGATGAAAATATTTGTGAAAAATGGGGTTTTGTATTAAAGTTTTGATATTTTATACTTAAAAATTTTAAATAAAAATAGGTATTTTCCGCCATCTAAACACAAAAATTTACAAATGAAAAAAGCTAGTTCATTAGCAACATGATAAAAATTACAACTTAAATTTTTTATTACTCAAGGACACATTTCAGAAATTTTTATAAAGGTTATGTAGATACATTAACTTAAAATTCGTATTGTTCCTTTCACCCTAAAAAAAACATTCGCCATATATTGTGGTATAAAATATTTCAATCGACTGTGATTTGAAATTTTTAATTCATTTTTATAATTTTTTTAACTAATAAAGCTTACCATTTTTATAAAACAATACTTTAATTTTTATGTTTTAAAACACAATACAATAATAAAAACGTGCTTATTTATAAAAAACAAAAATTTTGTTTTTAGTAGACACTGTCAATTCAAATTTTTTAAAATTTGGAAAAAAACTAAAAGTGTCCTTATCTAAAATATTGTACGGGGAAAAAACCAGTTTGACTGTTTTTACAAAAGCAAAAATATTTTTAAGTTCCCCAATTTACAAAACAAAACGCAAATGCATTATTCAAAAAATATTTACTCTTGCTTTTTAAGTACTAGGAAAACGCCAATGTCTTTGTTAGACAAGTGAGTATGCCGTTTGTTGAGTACCCGGTAACATTCCTTTCTTACCCCGCCTATCATAGGCTAGAGTGGTGCACTACGGCCTTACAGTTGACGCGCCCTGATACCAACCAAACTCAAAACATTATTAATTATATGAAACTTAAATGCAAATGTTCCCAGGTACTCAACACATGACTCGCTCACTCGTCTAACAATGAATTTGGCGTTTACCTAGTCTAGTTGGCTATAGCGCTCTTATACCAAAAATGTGGAAAAACCTATATAGTCCGGGAACAAGCTGGCTAAAACTATAGGAAACATTTCAAATCCGGAAACCAGCACCAAAATTAGGAGCAGGTAAAAGACATATTTTGTAATGTTTTTTTCACGGGGGACACGCATGGTAGAAAATAAGTCACATGTCATGGCGTCCAAAAGATGGCCCCCAAAAATTTCTTAAAATTGCTGTAACTCAAGAAGTAATCATCAGATTTGGATAAAGTAAGTTTTGTTTTATTCGGTTTTTAAGGGTTCTACAAAAAAATGTCACTAGAAATTTTAACCGTCATACTATAGTTTTAATTATATTTATAATTATTACAATGTATTTGCAATTATAGCACTTTTTGGTATATATCTAATTATTTATAGTAAAATTCGCTAGATTGTCATAAAATTTTCAGACTATGCTAAAATAACGCCAATAAATCCAAAATTTAAAGTCCCGAAACGAAATTCCTGTAACTTTTGATTAATTTAATTTAATTAAATTAAGCATTAATTAAATCCCAATTAAAAGTTTCTAATTCACTTACCAAAGTCACGTAGGGGTATCACACAAAAACAATTGACCACAATAAACCCAAAAAAAAATTTTTAGTTCCAAAATTAATTCCAATCACTTGCCTATTAATTCAATTAATTCAATTAATTAAAAATAATGACAATAATCTCAATAAATTTTGTAAATTAACACAATGTAGTGACCTTGGAATCATTTTAAAGCCATTTTAAGGCGAATAAATGTATGAAAAAATTAATTAATTAAATTAATTAATCACCGAATTAATACATTTAGATAAATTACCCCACTTTGACATATGTATTGTTATGTATACCTAAAACTCGAACGATCGTCAAAAAAATATACTACTTTATGACATAATGCCAATGAATTTCCGATTGTCATGTCCCGAAACAAAATTCCCTTTAACTTACCGATTAATTAAGAAATTAAATGAAGAATTACTTATATCTCAATAATTGTTTGTCACTCAATTAACCATACAAAATGCCAACAGAAGTATCAAATATAAACAATGCAAGTATACTTTTAAAAATTAAAAGTCCCAAATTTTTAAGTTCATGCTACTTTTCTGTTAATTGAATTTCCCAAAAAATTTAATTTCCTGTAAACTAAGCTTGCAAAGGGTTTCCCCAGTTTGGCTGTGTTAATTTTACACAACAAATGGTGATTAAATCAATTAATTTTTTTGATTCATTAATTCAATTAACGGGAAAGTAGCATGAACTTAAATTTGGACTATTAATTTTTAAAATTATACTTGCTTTGTTTATATTTGATACTTCTGTTGGTATTTTGTATGTGTTAATTGAGTGACAATAACAATTATTGAGATATAAGTAATTCTTCATTTAATTTTTTAATTAATCGGTTAGTTATAAGAATTTTGTTTCGGGACATGACAATTCGGATTCATTGGGCATTATGTCAGTAAAGTAGTATATTTTTTATGGATCGTTCGAGTTTTGGGTATACATAACAATACATATGCCCAAAAGTGGGAAAAATTTATCTAAAATGTAATTAATTCGGTGATAATTATTTAATTAATTAAATTTTTTCATTACATTTATTCGCCTTAAAACTAGCTTTAAAATGTTTCCCAAGGTCGACACTTTGTGTTAATTTTACAAAATTTATTGAGATTATTGTCATTATTTTTAATTTAAATTGAATTAATTGAATTAATAGGCAAGTGATTGGAATTAATTTTTGGAACTAATATTTTTTTGGTTCATGTGGTCATATTGTTTGTGTGATACATACGTGACTTTGGTAAGGGGAATTAGAAACTTTTAATTGGGTTTTAATTAATGCTTAATTAATTAATTAATTAATCAAAAAAGTTACGGGAAATTTTCGTTTCGGGACTTTAAATTTTGGATTTATTGGCGTTTTTTTAGCATAGTCTGAAAATTTTAGGGACAATCTAGCGAATTTTTACGTTAAATAATTAGATATATACCAAAAAGTGCTATAATTGCAATACATTTTTAATAATATATAAATATAATTAAAACTATAGTATTGACGGTTAAATTTCTAGTGACATTTTGTAGACCATTAAAAACCGAAAAAAACAAAAACTTAGTTTATCCAAATTGATGTTTTACTTCTTGAGTTACAGCAATTTTAAAAATTTATTTTGGCGGCCTTTCTTGTGGACGCCATGACAGGTGACTTATTTTCTACCATGCGTGTCCCCCGTGAAAATAAATTCTAAAATACGTTTTTACCTGCTCCTAATTTTTGTGCTGGTTTCCGGTTTTGGAAATTTTTTTTACGCTTGTTCCACGGACTAATGGGTTAAAAACCTCCGGTCGGTAAAGTTTTTTTAATTTCTGGATTGTTTAAAAAAAAACATAAAATACAAACTGTGGAAAAACATAGCCAGTACAAAATACGAGTAAAGATTGCAAGGTTTACTCAATCTCCTCCGGAATTTAAAGGAACCTGAGCGTGCAAGATTCGATACACCTTGGTCACCGCATACAATCACAAGCCTGACAAAAATTATTGATGAAAATGACTTCTTCAGGAACAAAACCATTGTCGTTAAAATAAATTACATGAAAAAAATAATTTTTAAAACAACGCTTGGGGGTTAAAGGGTACTAAAAAGTAAAAATAAATTTTCGCCCAACAATTTCTGCCTTACTCGGAAATTAAAAGCGTTGGGCGCTTTCCTTCCATGAACAACAAAATTCTGTAATCCATGTCAATATCGTAAGCCCCCAACGCTTTTAATTTCCGAGTAAGGCAGAAATTTGTTGGGCGAAAATTTATTTTTACTTTTTAGTACATTTAACCCTAAGCGTTGTTTTAAAAAAATTTTTTTCATGTAATATTATTTTATACTTTTTAGTCTTAACGAATGTTGTAATCAAATATGTGCTCACTGGACGTGGCCGAATTTCTGCATCTGGTTGGCCCATCCTTACTAGCTGTAACTAATTTCCCATATTAACTTTGTTTGGTTAATTAATAACGATGAATTAATTGATTAATTAGTGAATCTGTTAGTTGATTCATCTCTTTTTATCAAGAATACGTGTGTGTGTGAAAAATTTCAGCTCGATCGGACATTGGGAAGTGGGTGAAACATCGATTCTCATATAAAACTTTAATTATTAATTATGATGAATTAATTGATTAATTAGTGAATCTGTTAATTGATTCATCTATTGTCATCAAGAATACGTATGTGTGAAAAATTTCAGCTCGATCGGACATTGCATCTGGTTTGCCCATTTTTAAACTAGTTGTGACTAATTTCCCATGTGAACTTGTTTGTTAATTAATTGGATGAGCGTAGCGAGCGTAGCGAGCAAAGCGAAGATTCCATTTCACTACACTGGAGAAAAAAATCCGGAATGTTTTTTTTTCTTTTTTCTGTATTTTTGTGTGTCTGTTAACACGATTCCGGCTAAACCGATACCCCGATTGCGATGAAATTTCATAAAGGCCTTCGAATCTCTAAACTTAGAACTGCCACTTTTTTGAGCGCAATCGGGAAATTTTTTCTCAAAAAAAACAAAAATTTTTACGATTATTTTCGATTTTTAAAAACTTCTTCGACTTAAAAACACCAAACATGCTTAACCGATTGTAATGATTTTTTTACAGAACCTTAATTTTCATTAATTAAGATTTTCGTGCGAAATTTGAGCGTAATCGAAAATTATTTCTCATGAAAATCGAAATTTTACGTTTTTTTTCTTTTTAAAACAATTCTTTGATTATAAACACCTATATGCTTTATCCTATTGTAATAATTTTTTCACAGACCTTAATTTTATAAATTCATATATTTGTGTAAAATTTGTGCGCAATCAAATAATATTTCTTATGAAAATTTCAATTTTTACGATTTTTTCCTTTTTTAAATTACAATTAATTAAAAAAATTTTAAAATTTAAGTTAATTTTTCTTTTAATTTAATTTAATTTAAAAAAAAAATCTTCTACTTTGTAGTGATTTTTTCCCAAAAACACCAGAAAATCCGCCATAACACATGGCAGGTCAATGCACCAATTACGCTCATCCAACAAGCGGCGGGACTTAAGCGTTTTCCTAGTTACGATGAATTAATTGAATAATAAGTGAATCTATTCATCTTTGTCATCAAGAATACGTATGTGTGAAAAATTTCAGGTCGATTGGGCATTGGGAAGTGGGTGAACATCGATTCCCATATAAAACTTTATTTATTAATTACGATGAATTAATTGATTAATTAGTGAATCTGTTAATTGATTCATCTATTGTCATCAAGAATACGAAATGGGGTGAAAATTTTCAGCTCGATCGGACATTGCATCTGGTTGGCCCATCCTTACTAGCTGTGACTAATTTCCTTTATGAACTTTGTTTGGTTAATTAATTACGATAAATTTAAATTTGATTTTTTTGGTGAATCTGTTATTTGATTCATCTATTGTCATCAAGAATACGTATGTGTGAAAAATTTCAGCTCGATCGGACTTTGGGAAGTGGGTGAAATATCGATTAAAAAATTTCCGTCCGTCCGTCCGTCCAGACAGACAGACAGACAGACAGACAGACAGACAGAAAAGACAGACAGACAGACAGACAGACAGACAGACAGATAGACAGATAGACAGACAGACAGACAGACAGCAGACAGACAGACAGACAGACAGACGGGACAGACAGACAGACAGACAGACAGACAAACAAACAAATGAAGATAATATAAGCGTTGTAAAAATACACATTTAAGCCTATTTTTAAATTTATCATTTCTGGTTTAAATCGCAACGGATTTTGCTCATTTTGTTAGCAATTCTCATTACCTGGTCACGGATGTCTGATTAAAATTTCAGCTCAATTATTTTGCTGTTCGGCCGTATGGGACCGGACAAAACAAACATACATTTTACCAAAAAAATTAACAAAAGTCAAATTATAATCACGACGAAGGCCCGTTCGACTTGCGTTGTAGACTACATTCGCGCGCTCACTCGTCTAATCAATTATTCTAGTTAATATTAAAAGCAGTTATGAAAATTTTATTATTCGCAATTCCATAGTTTAATTCATGGTTAACAGAACAGTGTTCATGTTGGTATAAGTATTGTACTATTATTATTATTTTATTAAATTCCTCTATTGGCATTTGCTCAAATTTACCCGTATGCTACTATTTTGTGTTGCTTTTAAACCCACCCATAAGAATAAGAAAGTGTAAATGCGAATTAAATGTTATATTATCTTTACTAATTTATTTAGCAAAGAGCTATTCAAATATATGAAAATTTGCGCATTTTACCGAAATAACATTTTGAAACACAAAAGATTATAAAATAGTACCATTTTACACGATATATGACAAAATAACCGTTGAAAGATCCAATGCAAGATCTTTGAAGCATTGCAACGTCTTGTACGACGAACAACTTTACCATAAATTAAAGGGACAGTGCAGCTGTGGAATAAATAATGTTTAATGGTTTTACCCGTGAATCAGTTTTCAAAAATAACATTTAAAAAAATATATTCGAAGTCATCACTAGAATTAAGACGGCCATTGCATTGAATGCTGTGTTTCACATGGGAAATGATATAGATCATGGAAATTTAAAGATTCCGGATCAATACCTGTAGCCCGTACTTCAATGGCCGGTTTATAAATTTTTTGGCTAATCTACCATTAAATTGAGTGACCGTTTTGATTTCGAAATTTTATTTTCGATCTAAAATATTACTTGGAGCAACACAATTTCATTTTTAAATTTATCTCAGTTATAATTTACGACATAGCACGCACTTAAATAAAGTATGCAAACTTTTTCATATCAATACATTATTGTTATCTAAACATTAATATATGACCATCGGAACATATTTATTATAATGCACGTTTCATTTACACGAATATATTGAATTTATCCATTTATTAATGTCAATCCTCATTCGTTATAACAACAGAGTTAAAATAACAATAAAATAACAATAAAAATAGTAAAAATTACACAACCACATAAATAGATCATAGAATAATATATAAATTTATTATAATAAAACAAGCTGATATAATTTGTAAAATAAGAAAAAATCTTTGATAAAAATATAGCTCAATAATGTACATACAAATAATTTTATCTAAATAAATTAAATTACATTTGATAAAAAGAAATGAACTGTAACAAAACTTATAAGTAATCATAAAAAAAACTTTTGTACCCATTTTGCTTTATTTTCGCAATAGCTAATTAAATTAGCATATTATTTAGGGCCATAGTAGTTTTTCATAAAAAAACTGGTATTTATGAGGTTCATTAAATTGTTTATTTCACATGTTACTTTCAAGATGTACTGCATTTTCACAATATAATTTTTTGAGATAGTAATCATACTTGTGTTCACAAACGAAAATTTATAAACTCAGGTTTTTTTAAAACCAATAAAGAATGGAAAAAACATAAATTACAAAAATTAAGGTAGAGAGTTATAATTATTATGCAATGGTTACAGCAATGAGATTTGAAACGAGAATTGTTTGTAAAAGTACTTCTGAATCCTACGTGTTTTGTAAGGATAGTAAATGTGTAAACATTGGCAATGTTTACGATTGCTTTCGTTAATTTCCACAATTTTCCACGATTCTTTTCGTGACGAAACGCAATGAACACCAGGCTGTAACATACAACTCTGTTGCATGCAGTAACATAATTAAGAAGTAATGTTCGTTACTATTGTAGTTTCAACAGATGGTTGATTTCCTAGTCGCTTGTTAGTGGTGCAACACGTTTGATAAAATCAAAGTGCACTAATTTATATTCAGTACACAATTTCGTACACTAAACACAGTAACACAGTAAAACTAAACGTGATTTTAAAACCTTGCGCCCCGACACTTCAATAAAAAAAATAAATAAATAAATAAATATAATATTTTATTTTTATTTTAATATTTATATAATTTTTATATAATTTATATTTTATTCCACTAAATAGTGTAAGTCACCAAATCGTTCTGTATAGTTCAAAATAAATTGAATTATTAATGTTTTAAAACAGACCAATTTTTAAAATAAAACAAGAATATTTTTTTCTATAACAGTTTGTAAGTCTTTATTTGTTGTTTGATAGAGGTACCAATAAAAACAACAAAAAGACGAGGTTCAATACAGTATATATTGCTCTTCCACCTAGCCAGTGATACATTAATTTAAAAGTAAAAATAGTCTAGGTATATAATATAAAATAAAATGATGGTCAGCAGCAGCAATAGCAGAAAAAATAGTAATATCACAGCAATATAGGCTACTTGTTGGTCTAACTAGCCAGAACATAATCAGATATCTCGTCATAGCAGCCTTCTATAAGGTTTGCCGTTAAAATTTCCTTGAAAGTTTGTTCAGACTCGATTTTACACCGGTTTTATTCTTTTTAAAGGTAGGGAATTAAACATAAAATTATATTATTGGTGGACTTTTCAGTGCCAGCATTGGAGTATAGAAAATCTATGGTGTCAAAGGGTTTTATAAAAGCTATTTAATGTGTACATTAGAAGCATTTCCCGGTTTATGCTTATGCATTTCACTTTTAAGGTGAAATTAATTTTTTTAAACTTGCATGTTTTTAAATTATTATTATTTAACGTCTATCTATTCAGTTAAAAAACTGATTTACAAAAGGGGAACGACTAAATAAATCTTATTACATAGCTGCAGTGGCAGACACAACAATGACTACAGTTAAGTAAATATTTGAAATAGTAATATTACAAAAAACAATGTATGAAAACACAAAAAAAAAGGTAACAAATTCAAAAAAGGATATTAAATGCAATTAATTGTTTAATCAAATATAAAAAGGCATGGGAAAAAGGAAAAGATAAAAGAAAGGAAAAAATAAGAAAGGAAAAAGAAGAAAAAAAATCAAAAACAAACAGAAAAACATATACAACACGTATGGATGTAAATTTGGGAAACTGTTAAGATGTGAAGCTGTAGTGACAGCTGGATCCCACCGCTGCCACCAAAATGCAATGTCCCGTGATAAATTACCAATCAGTCGATCAATATGATCAATAAGTATCGGGACACTGATAGACTATCCTGGGGAAGTACTGCTTTGGGAGGGTTATGAAGGTTTTTACGTTACAATTATAACTTAATGATTAAAACTAACACTGTTGAATAAGATTCACATTAAACACTACATAACATGATGTTAAATCCGCACACTTATTGCTTTAAAACCCCTTCCATTCTACATGGTGGTCAAGATAAGAGATACCGTTTTTGCATTCTAAACGGTAGGAGGGAAAATAGCAGAGTTCCCCTTGATTTCCTGGGTTACATAGGCTTATAGGTATGCGTTTTACATTCTAAGTACAGTCACTCGGCCAATACAAAAGTTATAAAACAATTTGCTCTAATCAGCTTAAAAATTCCCTTAGTGAAGGTGTGTTTTGGGGTTCGGGATGTACATTGCTGACTTTGCAGAGGTTTGTTATTTCAAAGTGACGTAGTCTGTCAGCCAGTGCCGATGAAGTGAACTCTTTACTGCATTTCTTAGCATTGTAATGTAATGTCTATTTAAAATCCCAATATAGGAAACAATAAAACCCAAACGAAAACCAATCGATGGTATGGCTATTGATTTGGCTTTTTGTCTAAATATATTACGTAATTAGGCACCAGTAGATAATTGCCTATTAACTAAATAAAATAACCTGTTGAATGATTATGCTCAAACCCGTATTGATTGAGATCATTACGCAATAATGAAATGATAATTGAGTGACATTCCAGCTGTCACTACAAAGCCTTTTAAAGATTGGTTTGCACGAAGTTCGTTTACCCAACACCCATCATGGCAAATGATAATACTTTTGCTGAAGTAAATCTCTGTTTACTTACTGACAGACAATTTCCCTACATCAGAATACCATATTTCAGTGTAGAATACAAATAAACATAGTTTATTGAGAAAATTGATTTTTGGTCACAAAGGTGGCATATTTGCCTGAAGGTATAGCTTATTGATTTAAGTTTTCCGCAAATAACATCCATTTGACCATTCCTTTAAGGCATTGTTCTATACCTATACCAAGGGACATGATGAAGCTAGACAAATTTACATTATAATTTACAATACATATTATATTAGGTATCATTTTTGTTGCTGTGGTTAGCATTGAATAGAATTCATTTTAGTTTTATCAATATTCATTACAAGTTTATTTAATCTGAAATAATGGTCCCTCTGTATCGTAGCCTCGTTTAGCAAGCGGATTAATTCGTTGCTTGAGTGATAATAGTTAATGATTTTTATTAGGGTTGGCCGAGGTTGATAAATACAAACTTAAGTCATTAGTAAATAAGATGTAAAACAGTGGCCCAAGCACAGACCCTTGTTGCACTCCTACCTTAACTTGTAGTTTTTCAGATTGTTTGCTTGATGTCAGATTCTCTGACCTGTATCTATTTTCTACATACTGTGTCCTATTTATAAGTAAAGTAAGGACTTAATCCAGTTGAACCATTTACCTCGGATCCAATACAAACTAAGTTTATGAAGCAACAAAGTGAGGTCAATACAATCGAATGCCTTACTAAGGTCTACAATAAAAATAAAAGAAAACACTGACGCATTGTGGATTGAAAGGTATATTGCTATAACTGCGAAAGGTTTGCTAAAGATACGTCAAAGGAAAATAATACAAAACCAAAATTATCAAGTTGCATAAGATGGATGAAAAGTAACAAAATTAAGAAAAGGCAATTTTATTTGAAGTGAAAGAAATTTAATTATGTCGATTTTGTTCCATCTCAGTGCGGTCATGAAGGGGAATGGCGAGGGGTTGTTGTTAAGGAAGGGGTGGGGGGAGATAAGTTTTTGCCATGAGAGGCTCAGAGTGGCTTCGCTACACGAACTGGTGATTTCCTACAGCTGCACGAAGATACAGTTTTAAAACTAATTTCCCTGCCATGGTCAAAAGTTGTTTAATTAGCATCCCAATTTTATGGTAGGATTCATCCATATTGTTAAACAAGAGCAAAATTATTTGGAATTTAATATAAACCTAAAATTATTTGTGTGCTGGTTAATGAAAATGCCAGAGAACAACAACAAAATTACGTTTATTCGTTAAAATTCGTCGTTTAATGGGGTTTTGTAACAAACAAAATCTTTATAAAAACAATGTGTTTAAAGAGCATCTTTGACTAAAGCGTGTTGTAAAAAATTAATGATGTCATTTGTGTGCGAAAAAAATTTGTAACATTGTTATAAAACATTCACAATGAGTTTTTGTTGCATCTCTTTATTTATATTTATTTTAACACGTCATATACATTCAAGTTTATACTAAGAAGCTTCGCACACGCATTTTTAGTCGCGTTGATGGATGAACTTTTAAATGAATTTTTAGTTTGCGTGGGATATCTTTACTCTTGAAGTTCTTTTTGAACTTATTGTAGGTGATTGTTGTCAAGTTTCTATTGTTAGTTGTTAATTGTTATTAAATACATTAAAAAATTTATAATAAAACCTTTTTTCTATGGATTCTGACTAATTTTTACAACTTTTTCTTTCAAAAGGTACTACATCACCATAACCTTAATGTCCATGTGAAATATGAACGTTGTAGCCTCACCCGTTTGTTTGGAATCGGCCCAAATGTCACGAAAATAATATCGCACTAAAAATAAAAATAAATCGTAAAAGTACGATATTCATGAAAAATATTTCTTCGATTGTAACCAAAAACGTGGCAGGTCTAAGTTCAGAGATTTTGAAGGTCCCCTTCAATTTTCATCAAGATAGCATATGCCGTTTTCCCCGTAGAGAGCGAACAGACAAAAAAAAACACCCGAGCTACATTTTTTGGGGGTCAGTGAAATTGAAGTCTTTGCTTCGCTCATCCAATAATTTTTATAGTATATTTTATTTAACTAATTTCACATTGTATTTTTGCGTTATTTGTGTTGGTATGGTTTTGATAAATTGCACATGAGGGACATTTGTCCTGTTGTAATGTGGCCACAAATAAAATAAAATATATCTGGCAGTTTACAATAAAACTTTATTAACACTTCCTATAAAACATGCGTTTGTTAATGTTTCTTTTGTTTAAGGGATGTTTCCACCAAACGATTAAGAACTGATTAGCTAACTTCCATTTTTGTAAACTGAACATCCAAACCAGAAATAAGCTTATTCCACGGTTAACTGGATTTAAATTCTAGATTAAAGTTGGTTGACCATCAGCTCATCTAGTAGTTGGTGTTGATCCTCACCGCGGAATATCCTTTTGTGAACGACAACTCTCTAGAAACAACACGGGTGTCCCCTTAATTCCTCCAGGATTGGGTTTTTAACGATTTGTTTCGTTGAATTAACTGTCAAGTGATTTAAAACGTAAAAGATTTTTTCAACATTGGTATTAAGAAGTTTTTTAATAGCAATTTTAATGATATTTTCGCTGATGTGGGAAATGTTTTAATGTTTTAGAAACCCTTATGTTTAGTAGGGGTTTTTTTATTTAATGTAATTTTAACATGAAACAAATATATTTTTTGTTATATGGGGATATATTGTGTAACAAGGGTATCAGGTACAAAAGTACAGATTATACTGCTTCACTTGCATTCATAAATTGCTGTTTATTCTTTTTTGTTAAATTAATTAGTGCTAGCTTAATTTATTGTCTTTCCTTGTTCGTTGGTTTTAAAAACTGGAATTGGATAGACTAAAACCAAAATGAAAATAAAATGTTGAAAATTTTTTTTACAACTATATAGAACTAGCACTTGAGATCAAAAATTTGTGTAAACATAAACAAGTAGCTACTATCCAATTCATTATATCCGTACATTTCTTATGCTTAGATGAAAAACACGTACATATTAATATAATAAAATGTACATTTTGGTGGAGGTGCCGGGTTGTTCAATTAATTAAAAACATTCTTACGTGACCAAGTGTTTTGAACTATAACGTTTATACTTATTAAAATATTTTAGTGAAAATAACTCTTCATTTTTATTGTAAAAAACAAAAGTTCGAAAACAACTGAAACTATTTCCGTTCGTCAGTTTTTTTATGAAATCAAACTTATATTATCAAAAGTATACCAAAACAAAAGCAGTAACCAAGGTAAATAAAATTTAAATTTCTCACAATGAAAGTTGACGAAATGAGGTTTATATAACAAAAAGGCTCTTTCTTGTATTTACTAAGGAATCACATAGGAGGAAAATAGGTACTCGGCTGGGTTAACAAGGTATTTTAATGTTAAAGTGCTGCCTCTTTCAATTTTCCCTTTTTTTCCAAAAGGCTCTTAAGCAAACGCGAGATTGTAAAAAGTCGAATTTATGAACTTTGTTTCCCCTGTTTTTCTACCAGG
>JAMZAV010005988.1:0-39299 GCA_024449915.1 Sweltsa coloradensis | reverse complement strand
ACCCTGGGGGGGTGAAAATACTGCCCCCTCAGGGGAGGGCTGGTGAGAAACGAGGTCCCGCCTAGTTTTAATGCTCCCTCATGGTCTGGCCCTGGAGGGCTGGGGGTTCCAAAGAAACGAGGCCCTCCCGACCTAGAATTAATGCTCCTAAATGTGTCAAATATTTGGGTCTGGCCTGGAGGGCTGGGAGAAACGAGGCTCCCGACAAGAATTTGCTCCCATGAGTCTAGATTTGGTCTGGCCTGGGGGCTTCGAGAAAACGAGGCTCCCCGACCTAGTATTAATGCTCTCTCAATGTGTCTAGATATTGGCTCTGGCCCTGGAGGGCTACACAAGATATGGCTCCCGACCTAGATTTAATGCTCCCTCGATGTGTCTAGATATTGGCTCTGGCCCGGGAGGGCCGGTCAAGACGAGGCTCCCGACGTCGGCCCACGACCGCAACTATCACAAACTAGACAACAACCTTGAAGGGGCAGTTTCTTCTCCTTGCAGCACCTCCGTCACGAAACGTCATCTATTGATTGACCCCAGGCAACTTGACCTGTAGCTGTCTGTGAGTGGTGATGGTGTCTATAGTAGCATTGTAACTCATGCAAATAAACCACTTTTTTAAAATAGCAACTTAATTTTATTATTATTAGACCCATGTCCAATATTCCCCTTTGTGTTAAGTTTTAGAAGTGATTCTAGATTTAGCTCGGGAGTGGATTAGACCTTGTATTCGGAAACATAAGATTGTTAGAAGCAGCACTGCTTGAAGCTTGCGGATGAAAATAAGGAAACCAAGTGGCCCAAACAAATTCATTGCATATTTCTGTTGAAAGATGTAGTACGTATTTTTGTTTCTTCTTCTCTTCTTTTCAAATGCCCCAATCGGCCTACTCGTCTATCATGTATTCAGGAGCGTTACTAGAGTTTGTACCAATGTATGTAAGAACCACCACTTTCTTTCTAAAAAAAAAAAAACTGATTTATCCGACTGAAATGATTTTTTCACAGAACCTCAATTTTATTGGATGAGCGTAGCGAGCGAAGCGAAGATTCCATTCCACTACACTGGAGAAAAAATCCGGAATGTTTTTTTTTTTTTTTCTGTTTGTATTATTTTTGTGTCTGTTAGCACGATTCCGGCTAAACCGATACTCCAATACGGGGAATTTTATGGAAGCCTTCGAAATCTCTGAACCAAGAACTGACTCGTTTTTGAGCGCACACTCGAAACATTATTTCTCATGAAAATCACAAATTTTACCATCTTTTTTTACAATTTCTAACAAATTTCTTCGACTTCACACCTAGGCCTACATGCTTTATCCAAATGTAATGAATTTTTCACAGAACCTTAATTTTATGAATTTATATATTCGTGAGAAATTCGAGCGCAATCAAAAAATTATTTCTCATGAAAATTACAATTTTGCGATTTTTTCGATATTTTAAAACTTTCTTCGACTTATATCAACTACATGCTGTCAAGGCCAAGGGGTGTAGGCTACTTCAAATTTTGAAATATATATTTTAAATATGGAATTTGCATATCAACTCATTTTTCTAGTTTTGCATAATGATATTTGCATGTCAACTTTAATTATAATTGGTAATTAATAGTCCACTGCCGTATAATTTCATTAATTTAATTAAAGTATCATTTCACTTGGTAGTCATATTAATTCTAATTAATTTTAAATTTAGTTAGGAACATCTTCACAACTGGAGTTTTTTCTAGATGCATCGAAGGCCAGATTCAAGGTTTTAAAGCCGGTTAAGCTTATTTTTGCTGGGAACAGTCGACCAAGCACGTAGTTCACCATAAATAATTTTTTTTCATAGAAACGAGTAAAAAGGCGAGATGCTCGCTGGAGACAGTTGTCTGAGTCTAGATAAAGGACTTGCCATGTAGCTAGGCAGGCTTGGAGACGTTCAGTCCAGGAGATTAGTTCAGTCAAGCGCAGTGTTGGCCTATTTTACTGATTTAATCTCATTTCGTGGTATTGCAATGCGACGCGGGTTGGGCTAGTTTTAGACCTATAATAAGGGTCGAGTTAACTTATTCCTACACAAAGGGCATAAGTCCACGCATTTTTCTTATGGGTTGAGGGATCTCAAGTTGAGTAGGAGAAAGTATTTAATTGGCAGTTCCGTGGAACCTGAGGGGCGATGACTGTGTTCATGAGAGACCATGGTTTGGATTTTCGAAGGAAGGCGAGGCCATCTCAAGTCAGTGGTGGTTGTGTGGAGTCTTGGGGGGACGTATTCGGTGTGTTGGAGAGACCGGATGGATTAAGTCGAACATGGAGGCTCTGGCGAGTGCCATCTTGCGGAGCATGTGTCGCGTTGGTAACATTTTATAGGGGCTACATCGGAGTAGTTCCCGAAACGTATTTACGGAAGGTCGGGTGATTAGTGTGGAGAGTCTAAGAGAGGATTTATGCAAATTGTGTCATTTTTTTAAAGGTTTAAATAATTCGTGAAAGTGTCACGGGTTACATCTTTTCATGTAGGGGAAAAAGTAAAATTGTATCAGTTTTATCGCAAATAGTTATCAAAGTGTCACTGTTACATCTGTTTCATGTACGGTAAAATAAATTAATTGTTATTTTTTTTTTTTAAAAGTTTATTGCCAAGGGCAATAAAACCAAACGTTACTGTCACAACAGTAGAGTGCAGTACAAAAATTGTATCGTTAGCTTAACCAACACGCGTCCACGGACAGCAACAAAATCATCATCGTTTATAAAACCGACAATAATAAAGAACAATTAATTCTTCAACGTCATCTACACATTAAATAGGCAAATAAAAGCCATTTAATGTGAATTATAAATTGAACTGCGAGTTTACTCGTCAAAAGGGGGGACCAATCGTGTGAGCAGGGGGGGGTACTGACAGCCCAGGATCGACGCTAGCCAGTAGTACCTGGCTACCTGCATACACCAAAAGCCCTTCCATATCACTTCGTACCGCATCAAGGACAGCAAATATATCCCTTGTGCATCAAGATAGTGATTTCAATAGTGAATTGTGCGTCTAAAAAAAATCATCTAATTACATCATCTCATCGTAAATCAACACAAAAAAAACGGATTATACATACAACGGCAGAAGGATAAGTACCTGTCATAAGACAGTTTTCTTTTTAATTATCAGTTGATTTATTTGTATTTAAAGGAATTATCTAACATGTCATAAATGTCTGTCTAGTTTTAATCGCAACAGATGGGAAATAACGAGCTCGTAGGTAGGTGGGAAAATTTGTACCTATTGTATCATCATTTACAAATGTTCAATAGTGAACCAGGCTTTGGGTTCAACTTACAAATGCAGTATCTTTGTAGTTGGCATTCCAACAATCCCATTCATCATACTGGGCTATAGCATTTTGCCGGCGCGCGCAGACGCTGGGGCGTCAAGGGACAACTCCATCCACGGGACAGTTTAAGGTAGGGTGGAGTAGATTTTTTAATGTGAATCCATTTAATTGCTAATTTAGTGTGAGTTTCTTTTTTTAATTATAATTCTAATTTTATCTTGTGCGAACTAATGAGCTAGTATAATTACTAGGTATTTTTTTGGGAATATTCCTAGCCGGCAAGCAGAAAAAATTTCCCCGTAGTCATCACAATTTGTCGCCCAAGGGGGGGCATGAATATTTACTGCGACCCGAGATTTCTTTTTTAATTTTTGCACCAATTGTAAGTCTATACATCACAATTTGGCGCGTAAAACATGGGCTTGATTATAAACCGCGACCCGAGTTTTTTATTAATTTTGCGGGATTAAAAACCCGCGACCTGAGACTTTTATTGATTTTAATGTTAACTTGTGCGACCCGAGATTTTTAGATTGAGTTTGTTTTTGCTGTAAGTGAATCGAATAGATAAAAGATTGATTTGATATGTCAATGTCAGAAGAGGAACTAGAGATAGAGGAGTTGAGGGGGGGGAACCCAGGTTTCCATGAGGAGATAGACATAGTCAGACTAGATGAGTCAACTCTAAGTACTACCGATATGTCCCCAATAAAAGGTAGAGGAGGAGACGAAATAACTATGATAGGAGATATCACAGAGCCACAATCGTTGGTAGATAGTACAGGGAAGTCAACAGGATTGAGGAATCATATGGCAGAAGAATTACAGATATTTTTTAGGGAGATGATGACCCTTTTTGGAGCTAATCAGGCTGAAATAGATAGACATATAGATGTTATTTTTGGAAGCCAGGATAAAAGGTTAGAAGAGATGGTTGATTGTCAGGCTAAGGATAGCAATGAATGTGTAGCCGTAGAGATCGTGAAAACAGAGATCGACGAATGTGAGACGAGTGAAGAGCTAGATGAGGTAAGGAATGAGGAGATCATTAGTGAAGAAGCCAATGATAAGAGTGATAAGGAGGATGATTGTTTGAAAATTGTAGAGTTGGAGGTTGATAAGGAAGTAGAAAGTGCAGTGCTGATAAAAGCAAGGAGAAAAAATTGTTTGGAATCGGAATGAAAAGGTTTAGTGGGGAAAAATGGGGTGACTGGAAGTGTCATAATGAGGACACCTTGTAATGAGCAAAGAAGGGTAGTCGAGTTGAAGTAATGTTTGAATGGAAAAGAGAGAGAGAGAAAGTAGGAAGGGATAGTGGAAATCAATCGTTGTGGGAGGCTAGACTGGTGTGAAAGGGAATGCCGATAGGAGGGGGTAATAAGAAGAGGAGATTGGAAAAGTGTGTGTTAGCTAGATTTAAAATGGAAGATCTAGGACAAAAGGACAAGGAGAAAAAAGGGAAAAGTGAAAATGAAACGGCTTACGGGCAAAAAACACTAGAAATGAGTGGACAGGTTTTGTAGTTTGGGAGGGGTGGTTTAAACCCAGACCCGGCAAAAAAGCCTATGCGTGAAGGATGAGAGGGGATTACCAAAGGGAGTCTTTAATGTGGTAAACCTAAAACCCTACCTCACCTTAGACCCATAACCTATGACCGGACTTGCCCAAAAAAACACCATGTATATTTGTAATTTTTTTATTGGGTAAAACCCAAAGTATAACAATGTCGGGGATGTGCTACTGATAATATTATCAGGAGACGAGGTGTGTTATATCTTAGTTCAAATTTATGAGTAATTTTCAATGCAAAAAAGCATTAGCACGGTAACAAAAATATATGTATAATTTTAAGTTTGAAACGGATTAGAATGATTTTTTCTAAGGCAATTCTCTTTTTAATAACACATACAAACAGTATGACGTAATAAGTAACTAAGAAATCTTAAAAAGTTGCACCTAAAGTGCAAATTTCTAACAAAAACATCAATCAAAAGAGGTAGTAATAAAGGGAAATACTGAACGGATAATTTATGGTAATTACTTGAAAGTCTTGAGGCATTGTAATATGTAAATTAAGGGGATTTTGTGTGATAGCTGGATGTAGAGTACAGGGTTAGTCTCGGCACATAATTGATGTCTGCATTGGGGAAGTAGAGGCTACTGTAGTAAATTTTAAAAGTTGCCTGTATTCCTTCAAGGGGGGTAGTTAATCCTAGATAGATTGTCATTGTTGCAACACATGATAACGTCAAGGCCGTAATTAATTGAGTTCTGTGGGCTTTTCCGTGCTGAGATCAAGCAAGTTGGCAGCTATGGTTTTGCCGGAAAAAGCAAAAGTTGTTGTTTACTTTGCCGGAGGCGTGTCATAGCAACTAATGATTTAACGTAAATGTGGATTAGATTATCAAGAAAGGAATTTTTTATTTGTCATTCGTACTTGCGGAAAGCAATGAGCGACCTCAGGTAGTCTTTTGAGTACCCAGCGATATGAATAAATTATAAAGAGGGTGGGGATATAATTTTGTTCCAATTCGCACACACACATATATGTCAAATATTACAATGAAAGCCTCCTACCAAGACGAAGGAAAACCTAAAGTTTCAAGTTGAGCAGGGTACGTTTATACTAATCATCTGGTAGATTGATGTGTTTATATTTTATATTCTATACTTTTATGTGTTTTTATATGTAACTGACCTAAATGTCTAGGAATAGGCATTTCAAGGGTGACGGAAGTAGGAAGTAAATACCAGCTGAGGAGCATGTCAGATGCTCGAGAGGGCGTGTCGGCCTGTGAACCGCTCAGATAGCAACACAGCTATGTAGGCGCGCATGCGCGTGAGGGAGGAAGCTTGATGCAGCCTCACTGCAAGATGGTAGGAAGACCAGCTGAGAGGTAGGGGGGGTAGACGACCTTGTCGAGAAGAGCCGGTCTTGGTGGTGACAATAGAGCAAGGTTGCTTTGAGCACGCGGAAGTAAAAATCAGTGATGTAACCGCTAGCTATACTCCGTTTCCCCCTAAGGTTTCTTTAGGACTTAGGAATTCTTTGAGTTTTAAGTACTGACTTTAAATTTTAATTTTTAATTTTAAATTAAATGCAAAGGGGAAGCTTACTAATGCTACAATGCATTGCTATTGGAATAGAGAACATTAGAAATAAAATTTGGGTTGTTAATGAAGTTTAATTTTATACTTTTTTAAAATTTTTAATTTTACAATTCAAAGGTTTTCATTTTCAAGTGTGTGGGAATAATTTAAATATAGCTAATTTAAATTATGCCCAAGGGGGTAATTGTCAAGGCCAAAGGGGTGTAGGCTACTTCAAACCTTTGAAGATATATATTTTCAATATGGAATTTGCATATCAACTCATTTTTTTAGATTTGCATAATGATATTTGCATGTCAACTTTAATTATAATTGGTAATTAATAGTCCACTGCGTATAATTTCTTAATTTAATTTAAAATATCATTTCACTTGGTAGTCAATATTAATTCTAATTAATATTTTTTTTATTATTATTAGTATTGTTTTCATTTGAAAACGAGTGAAAAGGCGAGATGCTTGCTGGAGACAGTTGTCTGAGTCTAGATAAAGGACTTGCCATGTAGCTAGGCAGGCTTGGAGACGTTCAGTCCAGGAGATTAGTTCAGTCAAGCGCAGTGTTGGCCTATTTTACTGATTTAATCTCACTTCGTGGTATTGCAATGCGACGCAGGTTGGAGCTAGTTTTAGACCTATAATAAGGGTCGAGTTAACTTGATTCCTACACAAAGGGCATAAGTCCACGCATTTTTCTTATGGGTTGAGGGGTCTCAAGTTGATAGGAGAAAGTATTTAATTGGCCAGTTCCGTGGAACCTGAGGGGCGATGACTGTGTTTTATGAGAGACCATGGTTGGATTTCGAAGGGGGCGAGGCCATCTCAAGTCAGTGGTGGTTGTGTGGAGTCCTTGGGGGACGTATTCGGTGTGTTGGACCCGAGGGTCGTATTAAGTCGAACATGGAGGCTCTGGCGAGTGCCATCTTGGGGGAGCATGTGGTCGCGTTGGTAACATTTTATAGGGGCTACATTCGGAGTAGTTACCGAACCGGTATTTACGGAAGGTCGGGTGCTTAGTGTGAGAGAGTCTAAGAGAGGATTTATGCAATTGTGTCAGTTTTTTAAGGTTAATAAATTTGTGAAAGTGTCACTGTTACATCGTTTCATGTACGGTGAAAGTTTAAAAATTTTATCAGTTTTTATCGCAAAAAGTTATCAAAGTGTCACTGTTACATCTGTTTCATGTACGGTTAAAATAAATTAATTGTTATTTTCTTTTTTTAACGTTTATTGCCAACGGCAATCAAACCAAACGTTACTGTCACAACAGTAGAGTGCAGTACAATAATTGTATCGTTAGCTTAACCAACACGCGTCCACGGACAGCAACAAAATCATCATCGTTTATAAAACCGACAATAATAAAAAAACAATTAATTCTTCAACGTCATCTACACATTAATAGGCAAAAAATAAGCCATTTAATGTGAATTATAAATTGAACTGCGAGATACTCGTCTAAAGGGGGACCAATCGTGTGAGCAGAGGGGGGTACTGACAGCCAGGATCGACGCTAGCCAGTAGTACCCGGCTAAACCCGCATACACCCCAAAACCCTTCCATATCACTTCGTACCGCATCAAGACGCAATATATCCCTTGTGCATCAAGATAGTGATTTCAATAGTGAATTGTGCGTCTAAAAAAAAAACATCTAATTCATCATCTCATCGTAAAATCAACAATAAACGGATTATACATACAACGGCAGAAGGATAATACCTGTCATAAGACAGTTTTTTTTTTAATTATCAGTTGATTTATTTTTATTTAAAGGAATTATCATAACATGTCATAAATGTCTGTCTAGTTTTAATCGCAACAGATAGGAATAACGAGCTCGTAGGTAGGTAGGAAATGTACCCATTTGTATCATCATTTACAATGTTCAATAGTGAACCAGGCATTTCAACTTACAAATGCAGTATCTTTGTAGTTTGGCATTCCCCAACCCAAACCCATTCACTCCCATACCTAGGCTATAGGCATTGTTGCCGGCGCGCGCAGACGCTGAGGCGTCAAGGGACAACTCCAGTCCATGGGACAGTTTAAGGTAGGAGCTGGAGTAGAGTTTTAATGTGATATCCATTTAAATTGCTAATTTAGTGTGAGATTCTTTTGTTAATTATAATTCTAATTTTATCTTGTGCGAACTAATGAGCTAGTATAAATTTCTAGGTATTTTTTGGGGAATATTCCTAGCCGGGCAAGCAGAATAAATTCCCGTAGTCATCACAATGCTTTATCCGATTGTAATAATTTGTTCACAGAACCTTAATTTTATAAATTAATATATTCGTGTAAAAATTTGATTGCAATAGAAAAATAATTTATTCATGAAAATTACAATTTTACGCTTTTTTCGATTTTTTTAAACATTCTTTTAAATTATAACACCTACATGCTTTATCCGATTGTAACGATTTTTATACAGAACCTTAATTTTAAAAAATTAATATATTGGTTTGAAATTTGAGCGCAATCAAAATAATATCTCATGAAAATCGCAATTTTTCGCTTTTTTCGTTTAAAAAACATTACGCACATCCAAAAACGCGCCTAAAAAGCGTTTGCGAAACTTCCTAGTGATAAAATATATTTGTGTGAAATTTGAGCGTAATCGAAAAATTTAGGGCTGTGCGAATCCGCGAAATTTAATTCCGAATCCGAATCCAAGAGGATTCGGATTCGAGTCAATTTTAGCAGATTCAAATTTTCAAAGTATTCGAAAATTTGAATTTCCCGCCGTTTACCCGCCGTTTTCTTGCCTGTGTCAGGAAGGCAGCAATTATGTCTTTAAACGCAAATTAGCTCACGAAATTTCAAACAGAGTTTTCTCAAAGTTTTGGCGTAGGTGCCGGGTAGGTAGTCAAAATTAAATTAACCCTGGGCTCCTGGCTGGTACATATGGTGGAGGTGCCGGGTCATAAAGCGCAATTGTGAGATCGTAATAATCGTTTGTAGCGAGTAAGCTCAAAATACTTCATGAAAAATATTGACATTCCACAAAAAATGCATAATTTCGTAATTTTGGTGGAGGTGCCGGGTAGTCGAAATTAATCTGGTGGTAAAAACTGTCAGAAACTTAGAAAACTGAAGGCTGAAATTGAGCTTAAAATTAAAACTGATTCTCACTCTCATGTGCTTGTTTTTCTTTTAAATCAATCATAATTAATTGCTCTGGAATTTGTGATAGGCCCCTATTGATAATTTTAAAACTAGGCGTGTGTTTTTTAAGTTGTGCATTATCAAATTGGTTTTTTGGTAAATAACGAAATATCGCGAATTTTCAAACTTTAAAAAAATATTTTTGCAGATCTCTTTTAACGATATGGGCTACGCAAAATTCCGTTGGAAAGATTCGGATTCGCTTATCTTCGGAATGATTCGATTGGGATTCGAAATGAAAAACATGGATTCGCACACCCCTAGAAAATTATTTGTTATGAAAATCGCAATTTTACGATGTTTTATTATTTTTTAATTACGATTTTTGTTCATTTTTTAAAAATATCTTCGACTTACTAATGGATTTTTCACAGAACAACAGAAAATCTGCATAACACACACGCAGCTCAATGCCCCATTAGTAATGGGCCATTACGCTCATCCAACAACGCGCCTGAAAAGCGTTTGCGAAGCTTCCTAGTTTATTTAAGTTCATCTTTCATCCAACCATCTTTAAGCAATTTTCCTTTGACTTTCAAAATATCGGTAAGAGTGCTCTGGAATAGCCTTAAGGCTTATCCTTGGCAACCAAGGAAACAGGACAATGCCAGGACAATGCTTCCCAACAGGATAATAATTCTTATTAATATTGGATGAGCGTAGCGAGCGAAGCGAAGATTCCATTTCACTACACTGTAGAAAAAAAACGATTTTTTTTTGTTATTTATTTTATGTGTTTGTTAACACGATTCCGGCTAAACCGATACTCCAATTGCGATGAAATTTTCTGGAGGCCTTCGAAATATCTGAACTTAGAACTGCCACATTTTTTAGCGCAATGGAAAAATTATTTCTCTTGGAAATCGCAATTTTACGTTGTTTTTTTTACTTTCTTCGATTTATAACACCTACATGCTTCATCCGATTGTAATGATTTTTTCACATTTTTAATGATCTGGAAAACCGATCCCAGCTGGACGTTGCCTATATTGATATTGCAAAGGCATTTGATTCTGTAAGCCACAAACACCTTCTTTACAAGATCAAAGAGCGTTTTGGTGTGAGTGCTAATTTCCTTACGCTCATTGAGAATTTTCTTACAGATCGAAAGCAACGTGTAATTATTGGCGGTTCATCTTCCTCTTGGTTACCAGTGTTATCAGGTGTCCCTCAAGGCAGTGTATTGGGCCCTCTCCTTTCCGTGTTGTTTGTGGACGATACTTAAACAGTTTGCTTGTAATTTTCTGTTGTACGCTGACGATTGTAAAATTTTTAAAATTGTGTCGAAATTATGTAATGCAATCGCTCTTCAAGATGCATTAGCAGCGTTTTCTCAGTGGTGTTTGAACTGGCTTCTCCGTCCTAATCCTGATAAGTGCTCATTGTTAACAATTTCATTGCGGAAACTCCCATTAGTTTGTAATTATAATTTGTCGGGGCAAGTCATTCAGCGAGTTTCTAAAATGAAAGATCTTGGTGTCATTATAGATTCAAAATTCCTTTTCGTTGAGCACATTTCTAAAATAACTTCTAAAGCCATGTCCCTATTGGGTTTATTATATTATAGGTTCACTGATTTTCGTGACCCAACTGCTCTTAAATCATATTTCACGGTCTGTGTTTTACCTGTGATTGAGTACTGTACTCCAATTTGGGCATTATCAGCTGATACCAACATTAAAAAATTAGATAGAGTACTTCCATTTTTCTGTGCAATTGTACGTCATCGTGTCCCAGCTTTTAATGCCTGGTCTCGTCAACAAATTATGAGTGAACTTTTCATGACAGATCTAGCCACTCGAAGAAAACGCTATGACACGTCTTTCTTGCACCGTATCATCAATGGCATTTTCCGGTCCACCATGCAGTCTTGTCTCCATGTTTCCACTTCATGTTCCATCCCGCATTACTAGGCTTACGCACCTTTTCCATGTATAGCTAGACCTAGACTTTCTATTACTCATAGATCTATGACCTTACGTTTACCTTCCTTTTATAATAATTTACCGAAGTTCGACATATTCTCTGATTTTCATACTTTCAAAAAATCAATCCGTGATTGGACTGCAGTTGAAGGTCATTAGCATTTCCCCCTCTCTTTTTTTTATTATTATTATTTTTTTATTATTACTTTATCGCCACCAACAACAGAGTTACCTCCACAAAGTGCGATATAGGCATTTCATAAAATTAACTAATACTAAAGCACAAAAAATAAAAATGATATCAAAAATCAAACAATATCTAAATATGTCTCAGGTGCACAAAAGAACATTGTACTTAACGAAATGCAAATAAAAAATAAACTATGACGATTACAAATGTTATAAACCTCAAGAACATATTTTGAAGAAATAGTTTTTAAAACATTGAAAGTTTAGGTGATTAATGTCAAGATCAGGATGGATGACAAGTGACAACTAATTGGTTATACGTATGTTGGATCCGGTTAATGGGTGAATTACTAAAAATGTCTAGTCTGCTTCTGGGAAGATGGAAAGTCTGAAGGTTTCGTGCTAGTCTCGCAGGAAAGTGAAAATGTACTGAATGAAGAAGCCGAGAGTCAAAATAATTATGCAGAAGCTTATACAGAAATATTAGATCTGTATGCTGGCGTCGATTTTCGAGTGATACAAGATTTAAATTCTTGCATAAAGTTGAATAGTTGCATCTATGATAAGTAACATTGGTCTTGTAGCAGACATGCTTAACGAACTTCTGCTGGATACGTTCAATGCTACGAATTTTGGTAATGTGATGAGGGTTCCATATGACACTTGCATAGTCAATTTGAGCTCTTATTAAAGCCACAAAAAGCTTCCTGAAAGTGCCAATGGAAAAGTCCTTTGTGCAATTTCTTTTCACAAAGCCGAGCATTTTAAGGGCCTTTGGGATGATAAGCTGTAGATGATTATTGTATGAGAGATCACTTGACAGTTGTACACCTAAATCACGGAGAGTGTTCACCGTCACCTTCATTAGCGGAGAGTAAACATTATTTACTCTTATGTTTGTCGCACTTATAATTTTGATATTTTTGTTTATTGTTCATCAATATAAATAATAATTTGTTAATTTGTAGGTTTATTAATAATATTTTAATTTTTTTCTGCTCGTGTGAAAAATGCCTATCGGCTACTTAGATTGGAGAAGGGTTGACAGGTTGGGAAAGCAAAGAGAACATAAATCCCAGCCTGAAGGGCTGGGGGCGACAAAACTTTTCACCTGCTGATTACAACTGCAGCCAAATTTAAAGTTGTTACCTTAATCCACGACGCGTTTTGTTCTTCTGGGACTCATCAGGCAGATGATGGCCACTAAAAATCAGCTAACTACATGCAAACAAAGCTCACAACACATAACCAAACCTGTGGTAGGGCCACGCAAGAAGCAAATTCTGCATGCATGTTGTCATCATCAGCAAGGTTACTTCAAACACCATTCATACTGAGCCACACCGTCAGCACAACCAGTAAGGGGGCTTCCCTCCCAACTCTAGTGCTCGGGAGACAAAACATCCATGACTCACCCTGGATTCGAACCAGGACCCTAGGCAGCAGAAGAAAGGAAAGCTGCCCCTCCTTCTGTTGCTTGGCCAGGGTGCCTCTACATTCATACTTTAAAAAAAAGGGGGGGGGGTTAGAGATAGGAAAGGTGGAAAGTCACACAACAGCACAACCAGTGAGGGGGCTTCCCTCCTAGACTCTGGTGCTTGGGCGACAAAACAACCATGTCTTAACCTGGATTTGAACCAAGACCCGTGGCAACGAGAGAGGCTGCCCTCCTAATAGTGACTGGGATCAGAAAACGAAAGGATTAGACACTACAAGTTGCAAGCTCTTGGCTATGGCACAGGCACATGTGCTATACTAGCTCTTGGCTGTATGGTGAAGAGGTTGAAGGAAAAGAAGAGAAGGGTCTAACAGGTTCATCACCTGCTAGGGCCCCCCAGCAGGACAAAGAGTTAACTTGTAAGGCACAAGGACCCACGGACCCACCAGAGGGTGTAGTAGGCTTGCCCATCTCCACCCCTAAGGTGAAGTCAGATAGAAAGTGTAAGTGATAGGGTGTCAATCGACTGATTGGTTCTAGTGTGGAAAAATGCCTATCGGCTACTTAGATTGGAGAAGGGTTGACAGGTTGGGAAAGCAGAGAGCATAAATCCCAGCCTGAAGGGCTGGGGGCGACAAACTTTTCACCTGCTGATGACAACTGCAGCTAATTTAAAGTTGTTACCTTAAACCACGACGCGTTTCGTCCTTCTGGGACTCATCAGGCAGACGGTGGCCACTAAAAGTCAGCTAACTGGGTACATGCAAATAAAACTCACAACACATAACCAAACCTGTGGTAGGGCCACGTAAGAAGCAAATTCTGCATGCATGTTGTCATCATCAGCAAGGTTACTTCAAACACCATTCATACTGAGCCACACCGTCAGCACAACACAAGGTAGGCTATCAGATACGCACTTTTGTGGGCTCAATTGTCCGAACAAGCCGAGAGTGGGCTCAAAAAATTCGTAATTTTTCCCTGATTTCATCAAGGCCAACCCGGAAAGCGAAATCGGTAGCTTTTAGATTTTACAGCCAAAAAACGGCAAAAAGGATAATATTTCTTAAATGGATTACGAATTGGCCTATAACGTTGGGTAAGGTGGAAACAAATGTGATTTTTTAAGCTCAAACAGAAAACAATATCTGAAATTGAAAATAGTACTTTTTACCTTTTAGAATGAAAAAGGGTAAAAGGTAATATAAATATGAAAATGAATCTAGGTGCCCGTTAGGGCGCCGCAGCCAAGCCGCGGTGCGCTACACACTCAAGCACCTTATACACCAAGCAGAGTTAGGGTGATTTCGAGGTGTTACCCAGCCGTCATGTAACGTGATGTGAACTTGAAAACTATCACAATCGAGGGGATTTAGGTACCTGACAAACACATGCCAAATTTTATTGGGGTACGACCATTCCTTCTTGGTGAAAAATGTCTTCAAACATGCTCAAAATCACTTTAAGGATGTTAGCTACTGCTAGCTACTGCTACTGCTACTGCTAACATCTAATACGTCGGCCCGCGATTCTGACCAGACGGGTGGGGCTACAATGTTCATATTTTACATGGACATTATAAGGTTATAGAAATATAGTCTCTTTAAAAAAAAAAGTTGAAAAAGTTTGTTGGAAGGCTTCCAACTAAAGGTTTTAAAAAAGCCTTAAACACTTGGCATATAATCAACAAGTAACCATAGTTACTTGACACTTGTTGACGGTATAAGCAGAGCTAGGCGGGAAAGTGCGATACGTAAACAAATGGCGGACATTTAAAATTTTTCTTCTTTGTGTGGAACGAGAAAAGGTGTCATTATACTCTCATAAAACAAATCAGAAACCGTCCCTGGCCTAGGCCCAGATGTAGAAAATTATTTATAATACAACAGTGTAGGTCTAAAGTTCCATTAGGCTATGGGACTAGATAAATAAATACTTACACTACATGTTTGACAAGCCCTAGGCCTTTCTTAGCCAACCCTAGGCCAGCACAACCTTGTTTTGACACTTCCCGCACAAATAACTAGTTTTGATTACTACAAGCCTAATGCAGATAAACAATGGTATGATAGTCCTAGGCTATTCCAAAATTTACGGCAATAATAAGCTTTTTCTTTACTTTTAATAAACTCACGCAATCTCCTGTCACTTTTAATAAAATGTAAAACAAAAGATGGTGAAAATTTTCAATATTCTTCTGATTATCTGATAAATTTACATGGCTGTGGGTCAAGGCCGTCTAGATATATCGCTTCCCTCGTGGGGTGCAGTGAAATAGGTGTAAAATTACATTAGTTGTGCGTTTGTTGTTACATGGGAAAGTTTTAATAGGATGTGAGTTGCCTAGACTTAACCAGTCCTTATACCGTCGTTATACCATGGTTATACCACCTATACCCAGGATGTACATGAATCCGGGCCTAGATATTTTACATCCTATTGTTATTGCTAATACCATAAAAATTAAATCAACTTTGATAAAATATTATATTTTAACAAATAATTTTGTAATGGAACTTGAAAAAGTAATAAGATCACACACATAACAAAAACTTGTAGAAATACAGCCAAACCTTACACACTCAAAAGGAATGAGATCTAAAAAAAGGGCCAAGCTCAGCTACCCTTCCACATTTGCGCATTCTTAATTCATAAACGTACAGTGTCCCATAACAGCATCCTCGAAAAGCTTGGCAAAAATAGAATTTGCATGTTTACGTTTAAATTAATTACAAAAAAAGAACTTGGATAAACTACTACGTTAAATTAATAATCGCAAATTCTATTTTGCCAAGCTTTTCGAGGATGCTGTTATGGGACACTGTACGTTTATGAATTAAGAATGCGCAAATGTGGAAGGGTAGATGAGCTTGGCCCTTTTTTTAGATCTCATTCCTTTTGAGTGTGTAAGGTTTGGCTGTATTTCTACAAGTTTTTGTTATGTGTGTTACCAATTGTCCAATAACGCTGGGTAGAGTTGTAATTCTTCAATATTTAAAGACAATACAGGAACTTGTAATGAGTAAATTAAAATATGTCGATCTTTGCTTGGGAACCAAAAAACGGCAAAAAGGCACTATATCAAAAATAATACTAATTGCCCGAAAACGCTGCAATAGGTTGCAATAAATTCGTTAAATCAATAAAAATTTAAATTAAATGTGGAAATCGATTTCAGTATACCCTTTAACTTTAGGGGCCGGCAAAGGCAAAAAGGCATTTCGTCACACAGGACCAGTTCAAAAAAGGAAATAAAAACAAATGCAGTTTTAATGTGTTATATATGGTACGGTTATTAAAAGTCGGAGCGCTTTCTTATTTAATTTTATTAAACGAAGCGGTTATTTGAGAAACCGAATAAGCCATTTTCTCCAGAATTCAAGACCTATCGATTAGTAGAGAAACGAAAAAATTTTACGACCATGCCTGTGTATATTACATGGTGTCGATTTTCCCTTTGAGTTGAGAAACCGAATAAGTCAGTCCATACCTTCCGAAGAAAAAAAATTAATTGATTTGGGAAACGGAACAAGTCACTTTCAGTAAAATGAGTCATTGCCGAGAAATTTTAACAAAACAAAGTTTAAAAAAATGTAGTTTTATGATATAATAAACAATCATAAAAACTTATGATACTACCTCATTTTTACTAATTTTAGATATACCCGGCCCATTTAATTGAGAAACCAAATAAGTCCACGCTAATTACACCCTCATAATTATGAAATTACGTGCTCATAATATCAATATCAACAACAATCAATGTAACTATGCCACATCTAAATTACTACTAAAAGACTGTATTATTTGACTTCAGGGTATTAAATACACGTTTTTTGCGTTTTACTCAGAACAATGGTTACATGACTTATTCGGTTTCTCAAATAACCGATTCAAATCTATTAAAGTCAAATAAAAGTTAATGTTACTTGATCATCAGGAAAGGCAAAGCAGTAAAGTGTGTAACTTTTGAAATGATCAGTGATAATTAGTGTCCACTCCACCACTCAATGTGCAGTGCAGCTAGCCCACAATACAAAATGTAAAAACAGGAATCGTATTTTATCTAGGTGCCCGTTAGGGCGCCGCAGCCAAGCCGTGGTGCGCTACACACTCAGGCACACATGCAGCATGCAGAGTTGGGGTGATTTCGAGGTGTCACTAGCCGTCACGAAACGTGATGTGAACTTATAAACTATCAAAATCAAGGGGATTTGGGTACCTGACAATATATATATATGCCAAATTTGGTTGGTGTACGAACATTCCTTCTTGGTGAAAAAATGACTTGAAACAAGCTCATAATCACTTTAAGTTACTTCTACACTACTGTCTAATCGTCAGTTTCAATTGACCAGCGATTCTGACCAAACGGGTGGGGCTACAACGTTCACTTTTTAAATGGACATTAAGGTAATAGTGATGTAGTTCCTTTTGAAAGAAAAAGTTAAAAAAGTTTGCTGGAAGGCTTCCAAATAAAGGATTTAAAATAAGCCTTACACAGGTATACAATCAACAAGTAACTATAGTTACTTGACAATGATCGCCTACATTGTTTACAAAAAGCAAGTCTTTGGACCACTAAATTTTTTCATTCAATTGTTAAATTTGGTAATACCATAGCAATTAAATCGACTTTGATAAAATTATTATATTTTAACAAATGCAATGGAACTTGAAAAAGTAATGAGATCCCACACATAACAAAAACTTGTAATAATACAGCCAAACCTCACACACTCAAAGAAATGAGATCTAAAAAAGGGCAAAGCTCATCTACCCTTCCACATTTGCGCATCCTTAATTCATAAACGTACAGTGTCCCGTAACAACATCCTTGAAAAGCTTGGCAAAATACAATTCGCATGACCATTACGTTTAAACTTATTACAAAAAAAAAATTTGGATGAACTATTACGTTTAAATTAATAGTTGCAAATTCTATTTTGCCAAGTTTTTCAAGGGTTTTTGTTACGGGACACTGTACGTTTATGAATTAAGAATGCGCAAATGTGGAAAGGTAGATGAGCTTGGCCCTTTTTTAGATCTCATTTCGTTTGAGTGTGTAAGGTTTGGCTGTATTTTTTACAAGTTTTTGCTATATTTCTAATTAATATAAACAATGTGCAAACTGCTATTGTATAATACTCACGCATGTAAACTAACGGTATTTTAGATGAAATTGCGACCTCTAGTGTGCCCTCTTATCCATTTTTGTGCTGAAAGAGCTAAAAGCTACCGATTCATATTTTCTTTATATTTTTATGATCTAGTATTAGCATTTGTGTTAGTGAATGGTTACATCGGCCGTCTAAAATCTTTTCTAAATTTGCCTTTTTTGGTCGTTTTTGGCCTCTAAAGGCTGAAAGTTACCGATTTGTATTTCATATTTATTTTTTATGATCTCGTGTGAGCATTAGCGTTAGAGTTTAGGTTTGTATGTCTTCTTAAAGTCTTTTTACACTTTGCCGTTTTTGACCGTTTTTTGCCCCTCAAAACTAAAAGCTACCGATTTTTGTTTTCCGGGTTGCCTTACTGTAATCAGGGGGAAATTACGAATTTTTTTAGCCCTCTCTCAGCTTGTCGGACGATTGAGCCCATCTTCTCGAAAATGGGGACGTAGCTGACAGTCGGTGATTTAACCTGTTAGACCCTTCTCTTCTTTTCCTTCAACCTCTTCACCTGCAGCCAAGAGCTTGTATAGCACATGTGCCTGTGCCATAGCCAAGAGCTTGCAACTTGTTGTGTCTTTTCCTTTCGTTTTCTGATCCCAGTCACTATTAGTAGGGCACTCTCTCGTTGCCACGGGTCTTGGTTCAAATCCAGGTTGAGACATGGTTGTTTTGTCGCCCAAGCACCAGAGTCTAGGAGGGAAGCCCCCTCACTGGTTGTGCTGTTGTGTGACTTTCCACTTTTCCTATCTCTAACCCCCTTTTTTTTAAGTATGAATGAAGAGGCACCCTGGCCAAACAACAGAAGGGGCAGCTTTTCTCTGGGTGAGTCATGGATGTTTTGTCTCCCGAGCACTAGAGTTGGGAGGGAAGCCCTCTTACTGGTTGTGCTGACGGTGTGGCTCAGTATGAATGGTGTTTGAAGTAATCTTGCTGATGATGACAACATGCATGCAGAATTGCTTCTTGCGTGGCCCTACCACAGGTTTGGTTATTGGTTGTGGGTTTTGTTTGCATGTAGTTAGCTGATTTTTAGTGGCCACCATCTGCCTGATGAGTCCCAGAAGGACGAAACGCGTCGTGGATTAAGGTAATAACTTTAAATTAGCTGCAGTTGTCATCAGCAGGTGAAAAGTTTTGTCGCCCCCAGCCCTTCAGGCTGGGATTTATGTTCTCTTTGCTTTCCCAACCTGTCAACATTTCTCCAATCTTATTTTAATTTTTACTTATTTATATATTATATTAGGATTGTCTATATAAAATGGTACTTGTGCTGTACGAGACTCTTATATAAATAAATAAATAAATAAATAAATAAAAGAACCTTCATTTTATGAATTAATATATTCGTGTGAAATTTGAGCACAATCAAAAAATTATTTCCCATGAAAATAGCAATTTTACGATTTTTTTCGATTTTTTAATGTTTCTTCGACTTATTACACATAGGCCTACATGCTTTATCCGATTGTAATGATTTTTTCACAGAACCTTAATTTTATGAATTAATATATTCGTGTGAAATTTGAACGCAATAGAAACACTATTTCTCATGAAAATTGCAATTTTACGCGCTTTTTTCCATTTTTTTAAAAAATTTCTTCGACTTACATCTATATGCTTTATCGGATTGTAATATAGTGTGTAATGTAATGTGCGCCCTTGATCCTCATGTCGTCGTCGTAAAAATTAAAACAATATTACCAAGCGTGTCTCGCAGGCCATAGCAATGCAGGGCTGCCACTGGCAACTATTTTCAACTATTTAGCAACTTTTTTAAAGAAAGCAACTATTCAGCAACTATTTTTGGCAAAATACTCCAAAAGCAACTATTTAGCAATTATTCCTAGCTTCATATGTGTTTTGTACATATATTAAATGCCAAATTACAGATTTACCAGACCCAAATCTTGCTTTTCCTTATATTACAAAAATATATGCTATTTTAAGCCATGATTTGAAAATTTTTGATGTTACATTTCAGCACTCTACTTTTTTCTAAAACGCACCAAATGCACTAAAAAACTGATTTTCAAATTTTCGTCTGCGGCGCTATTGTCGGGCAGCCCGCTACCTTTTCCGCAAAAGTACAAGTTGAGATTTTTGCCTCCCACCGGACAAGATTCCTGCGGATGCCCTTGCATGTATAAACACACTTACAATTTTTTACACAATTAATTCATACTAGGCCTAGTCAATAAAATAATATAATTATGATGTGGGGCATTCTTCATCGAAAAAACTATTATGTTATTTCATATTTTAATATCCTCCATATCCACTTTCAAAGCAATCAAAAATGACTAAAATAGGTAGACAGGTGGGCAAAAAGGTAGGCCAACCTTAAAAAAAAGGCGGAAAAAATCCTTGTGGAACAATTTTTTGGAGGGATTTACCACCCAAATTCCCCGCTCTTTGCCGCTATAGTATCTTCTAGTATTTTGTTTTGTCCCGGATTTTATTTTCAGGAATATGGTCACCCTAATCACACATCAATATTGTCCTAGACCTATATCCGGTAATCATGTTTTTTGAACTGGATTGTACCCCAATATTTATATTTTTTGCGTAAATCATTTGGAATTTGGCTGCATGGGCAACTTTTAGGCAACTATTTTTTTGTATTTTGGCAACTAAAAAGCAACTTTTTTTAAACATTATAGGCAACTAAAGCAACTATTTTGGAAGGTGTCATGCAGTGGCAGCCCTGCAATGGGAAAACAGAATAAATGTAAATACCATCTGCATAACACATGGCAGCTCAATGCACCAATTACGCTCATCCAACAACGCGCCTGAAAAAGCGTTTGTGAGGCTTCCTAGTATTTTTATCTACCACCATGCTAAATTTCATGCTGGTAATTTACTGTACAGTGTTTGTCACTAAAAGTATAATTATTAGGATTGGGGGATGATTTTTTTTTTGTATGAATGATTTGTTGACTGGACTATCACATTGACACATACCTAATTTTAATCGGCAATTGAACTAGAACGCTTTTTCCAAAGTTAAGGGTGGTATGGAACAGTAGGGGTGAAATATTGCTTGCCTCCCGGCAGATTATTATTTTTCAGATTATTGGATGAGCGTAGCGAGCGAAGCGAAGACTCCACTTCACTACACTGGAGAAAAAAATCCGGATTTTCTTTCTTCTGTTTTTTCGTATTTTTGTCTGTTTGTTAGCACGATTCCGGCTAAACTGATACTCCAATTGCGATGAAATTTTCTGGAAATCTCTGAGCTTAGAACTGCCACGTTTTTCAGCGCAATTGAAAAATTATTTCTCATTAAAATCGCAATTTTACTATTTTTTTCGATTAAAAAAAATTCTTCGACTTCCAACACCTAAATGCTTTATCTGATTGTAATGATTTTTTCACAGCACGTTAATTTTATGAAGTTATATATTCGTGTAAAATTTGAGCGCACTCGAAATATTTTTTCTTATAAAAATCGCAATTTTACGATTTTTTTCGATTATTTAAAACCTTTTTTCGACTTAAAAAAAACCCCCACATGCTTTATTCAATTGTAATGATTTTTTCATAGAACCTTAATTTTACGAATTACTATATTAGTGTGAAATTTGAGCGCAATCGAAAAATAATTTTCATGAAATCGCAATTTTACGCTTTTATTCGTTAAAAAATTTCTTCGACTTATTACACCTCCCTGCTTTATCCGATTGTACTGTTTTTTTTTCAGAACCTTAATTTTATGAAATTTATATTTTGGTGTGAAATTTTGAGCGCAATCGATAAATACTTTTTCATAAAAATCGCAATTTTTCGCTTTTTTTCGTTTAAAAAAATTACGCTCATCCAACAACGCGCCTGAAAAAAACGTTAGCGTAAATGTTAAATTGTTGGATGAGCATAGCGAGGCGAAGCGAAGATCCCATTCACTACACTGGAGAAAAAATCAGGAATGTATTTTTTTCTGTATTTTTGGCTTTTTGTTAACACGATACTCCAATTGCGATGAAATTTTGTGGTGGCTTTCGAAATCTTTGAACTTAGAACTGCCACGTTTTTGGGCGCAATAGAAATATTATTTCTCATGAAAATCGCAATTTTACTCTTTTTTTTTAGTTTCTTCGACTTATAACACCTACATGCTTTATCCGAATGTAATGATTTTTTCACAGAACCTTAATTTTATGAATTAATATATTCTTGTGAAATTTGAGCGTAATCGAATAATTATTTTTTATGCAAATCGCAATTTTACTCTTTTTTCGTTTTTAAACAATTACGCTCATCCAACCACGCACCTGAAAAAGCGTTTGCGAAGCTTTCTAGTTATGTACCATAATGCCAAATTTCATGCTGATAAGTGATACCGTTGGTGATACTGATAACTTGGGCTAGGATGTTCAGTACATCTCCTTTTTTTCTATTGGTAAATACACGCCTGGAAAATAGTTTTAAGAAAGTTTCAAGTGTTAGGGATGCCCAAAATATGCATTTTTTGCCTTAAAATGCCCATTTACATCATTTCATGAGTAAAGGTCCTTTTTGGGCATTTTTAAGGGACTATTGTCCTATTTTGATATAATTTGCTAAAACGGATGCAAAACGAGCGAGTGCGAGTGCAGTGTCGATATTGCCACATTATCGGGCCAAGCATATTATTTCAAAAGAAACTTTATTCAGGTATATGATATTTATAAATTAGTTGAACTTAACACTGTTCTTCCCCTGAAGAAACATTTCGAAAAGTAAACTTTTCGAAATATTGCAACATAATTAAAAACTAATTATGTTTTTATTTTTCATCTTGTGTTTGATACATCGACAAAACTTTTTTCCCTCCCTCTCCACGAAAATATACTGGTGTAACTAATAATTTTAAAAAACATTACTGAAAGTAATGAAAACAATAGAATTCGATTAAATTCAATAGGTCCTTTTTTGTTTTTTAGGTACTTTTTTGCTGTTTTAAAGGTACTATTTGCCTGCCTCCTTTTTCTCACTTTGAAAGGTCCTGAACATCCTAGCACTACTGATAATACTGATAACTTATTATAGGTGCCTCACTGGTAATGCTGGAAATCAAGGTTTAAATAATACTAACTATTAGGGATGGGGGTTGAAAAAAGTGTGGTTTAAGAAATGAGAATAGGCCGATTGGGTTAAAACACATTAAATAAAACATAATTTTAATAACTAATTTGAAAAAAAAATACTCTATTTTGGGTTAGAGCTATGAATTATACCAGTTTTTAGGGGATGATTAGGGGTGTAATGGGTGGAATATCGCTTGCCTCCGGCGGATTTTTAATTCTGATATTTTTATCTACCCCCCATGCCAAATTTTGCACTGGTATCCGGATTTGCAATATTCTTCCGCTAGCAGCTTTCACTACAACACCAAACAAAGGAACTCTATTAACATTTATGCAAAATTTGCTAATGATTTTATATCTAACCGTTCAGCTACAATCGTCAACACCCAGAGCGCCCGCATTTGAGTTGGGCCAAGCTCAGCGCCCCTTTGTAAACAATTTTTTTAATAAAAATATAATAAATAATAATAATAATAATAAATAATAATAATAGTAATAATAATAATAATAATAATAATAAAAATAAGGGAGAGTCTCACAGTCTATAAATCCCAATGTCTCGAAATCTCGTTGGCTCGAAATTTATTGTATTTATTTAGAGACGATGACATTCCCAGAGAGAGAGTCCCACTGTCTATAAATCCCACTGGCTCGAAATCTCGTTGGCTCGAAATTAACATCCAATAACTAATAATAATATAATAATAATAAAATAATAATAATAATAATAATAATAATAATAATAGTACCGGTACCTAAATTACAACAGTGTACAATTCAATAATACAGGTGAAATAAAATGAATCAATATCAAATAATTTAAATGAAACCTAATCAAATAGAATTAGGAAAAAGGAAAAAGATTGAAGAAAGCAAAGAAAAGAAAATGAAAAAAAACTTTTACAAAAAATAATTATTTATGGGACGATTCCACAAGCAGTGCTGTGGTTCGCCAATGCCACTGCCTGTGTGCAGGAACAGATGGCAGTATTGAGTGACTGCGTGTAACAAAAGCTTGGTTCGCATTCAAATGTACTAGGAAAACGCTTAAGTCCCGTCACGTTGTTGAGCGAGCACCGGTACGTGCAACACGACCCGAGTACGACATTCCCATAATGTTACATACCAATAAGTCTTCAAGGTCTTGACCGATTTAGCTGAAAATTTGTAAAATATAGGAGAGAATGGATCAAGTCCACCGCCATCTAGAGGACCTTGACATCATTTCTTTGGGAAAACTATTTTAAGTCTTTGATAACAAATAATTCACTGCTTCCTCGATAGTATTTTGCTTACTTCTAGGTGGCATTGCATTGTGACCAGATTATTCTCGTGCGACTTTCCGTTGCCATGGTAACGGGACTTTGTTATTGAGCGAGCGTAGCGAGCGTCTCCACTTGACTCTTATGGCTCGAATGTCTGTCTGTCTGTCTGTTTTTTTTTTCTTTCTGTTACTGCTTCGGTACAGGTCGCACCGTTTCTCTGATCGACCTGAAATTTTGCACACATGTCATACTATAACCTATGCGGGTTGCTTGCTGTATAGTTTTTGAACAAAATCCAAAAAAAATAAAAAAATAATAAAAAATAATAAAAAAATAAAAATGTTCCGATCGTTATGGAATTTTGCAGGGTCAATAAGTACAACATTCTCTCATATTTTACCAATTTTCAGCTAAATCGGTCAAGACCTTAAAGACTTATTGGTAATCATAATTCGAAAAATGATGTTGTTAAAAAATCAAGGAGGCAGTGAAGATTTAATATTGAAAGTTTTTGTCTTCAAGTATTTTAAAGGTGTGCCTATGTTGGTATGTAACATTATGGGAATGTCGTACTCGGGTCGTGTTGCACGTACCGGTGCTCGCTCAACAACGCGACGGGACTTTAGCGTTTTCCTAGTTTCCATCTATACTACTTAAGGTCTTGACGATTTAGCTGAAAATTTGTAAAATAGGAGAGAACAGTGTACTTATTGACCCTGCAAAATTTCATAACGATCGGAACATTTTTATTTTTTTATTTTGTTTCTTATTTTTTATTTCTTATAACCAATGGTCGGATTTTGTTCGAAAACTATATACAGCAACCCGCCTAGGTGGTATTTACATGTGAGCAAAATTTCAGGTTGATCAGAGAAACAGTGCGACCTGTACCGAAGCAGTAACAGGAAAAAAAATCAGACATTCGAGCCACAAGAGTCAAGTGGAGACGCTCGCTACGCTCGCTCAACAATTAGGATTTTTTATTTTTATTTTCTTACCCCTTTTTGTATTTGATTCATTAATTAATTGCATTTCATATCTTTTTTGAATTTGTTACCAAAATTGTTGTGTTTTAATGTATTGTTGAAATATTATATTACTATTACGAGTTGGTTAGTTGGTCTTGTGTTTAGCATCTTTACTTACAATGCAGGAGGCCCAGGGTTCAATTTCCGCTAAAGTCAGTAGATTTTTAATTTCTGATTTGGACTTCAGTCCATCAGTTCTTGTCTTGGGAATTTGTAAACGGTGACTTTAGAGCCGTCCTAGCGACGAGGCACATTATAAATTCAAAGTTGTTCTGAATCGGCCACGGTGATTCTGGCGTTGATCCGCGGGTGTTCGCACTGTCCATACCACTGATTGCTATATTTCCTTTTAAAAAATATCGATCTTTGGTTGGTTATCGCTCACTCGTCGATTGCGTCGGGGCCTACAGGGTTGGCTTGGTCGCTTTGGTTTACTGTCTCCCACTGAAAATCAGTTATATGAGTGGGTAGACTCTAAATACAAATTTATTTCTTAATTAATTTTTTATTTATTTATGTATTTATTTATTTAGGCCTACTAAACTGTAGTGGTAGTGTAGTTCATTGTTGTGTCTGCATCTATGTAATTGGATGAGCAAAGACTTCAATTTCACTGACCCCCCAAAAAAAATTTCTTGGGTGTTTTTTTTGTTTGTATTTTTGTCTGTTTGCGCTCAACCGGGCAAACGGCATATGCGATCTTGATGAAAATTTGAGGGAACCTTCGAAATCTCTGAATTTAGACAGTCTTGTCACGTTTTTGGGTACAATCGATCAAATATTTCTTATGATTATCGTACTTTTACGATTTTGTTCGTGATATTTGGCCCGCGGATGGGCAAATGGCTATTCCGATCTTGATGAAACTTTATGGGAACGTTTAAAATCACTGAAATTATATATCTTATGATTTTAGAGACATTTGAAGAAATATTTCTCATAGAAATCGTACTTTTACGATTTTTCCCCCGATTTTGAATACGATATTTTCGTGATATTTGGACCGATAATCAACCATAAAAGCTCATCCATCAACGCGACTGCGCGTTAGCGAAGCGGCCTAGTAAGATTTATTAAGTTGTACTCCTTTGTAAATCAGTTTTTAGACGTTAAATAAAATAAAAAAATAAAAATATATTTCATTGGATTATATTATAATATGTGAGAATTGCGAAGAAAATGAGCTTCAAAATCTGCAAAAAATTATTCTGCTTGGAAATGCTATTTTTCTAGTGGTTCGCAGTTCCGGCAACCTATTGTAGTACTTTGACAAGTCATACTCAGGGGTGGGGGGGGGGGGGGGGGGCAAAATATACAAAACAAAATCCAAAACATTTCACTAATTTTGTTGTTCAAAATTTTGAGAAAAAATCGTAATCATCATCGTGAATCGGGTAACAAAATAAAATTGAGGTGTATGGTAGAGGTGCCGGCGAAGACAATTTGTAAAGTTAGTACCATGGAATTAAAATCCCGACAATAGCAAATGAATGGGGGAAAATTATAATGCAAGATTCTCCACAAGTAAAATTCACTGTCCATTTTCCGCATTATAAAGCTCATCTTTTTCCTACCCGACTCAACTAAAAAACCCGATCCCGACATGAATGTTAAAACCTTTACCCGCACAGCCCTATTATTTATGCAACAACTGGAGTAACCAAACATTTTCCACCTCCGGCGGCTCAAGCTTTGACCCAGACCCTGACTGTTAAATAAATTCAAGTTTTCATCCCTCCACCACCCTCCCCATTTTTCTTTTTTTAACCTTTTGGAAAGAAATTAAATTAATGTTTCATAATATTATGTTCAATTTGGTTCATTTTCACTTAAAAATTCAAAATTGAAGGTAGATATTGTAATATTTGAATCGATTATTTGAGAAACCGAATAAGTCACCATACATACCACCACATACCATACCACATACAATTTGGAGCGCGTTGATACTCGGGCGTCACAGATTTCCAGTATTTTGGTTACTCCAAGAAATATGATATTTTAATATGCTGTAGGGATTAGTAAGAGCTGGTACTGGCTGTCTTGAAATCTTGAAATTCGTGAAACGGTATACGTTTTCCCGTAGTGAAGTTACCTGACACTAATAAATTTTTACCAAGTCAAATAAACTCTGATTCAAATGTCCTTACGCACTGCCCTAGATACAAATGTCTTCTGTGTACTTGATTTTTTTCAAGAAAATCGTGTTATTACTTTTCGCTGTAAAACATTTACAGCTGACTCGCTGTTACCGCGCCTGAAAAAGCTCCATGCATGCGGCTCTTAAGATAACCATTTTATTCAGAATTTTCAAAAACCAATCGATTAGTAGAGAAACGAAATATTTTTCGACCAATGGCATGCCTGTGTATATTACAGGGTGTCAATTTTCCCTTTGAGTTGAGAAACCGAATAAGTCAGTCCATACGTTCTGAAGAAAAAAATTGGATTGATTTGAGAAACGGAACAAGTTACTTTCAGTAAAATGAGTCATTGGCTCTCATTGACGAAAAATTTTAATTAGACAAAGTTTTAAAAAATGAGTTTTTGTTTACTATAATAAACAATCATAAAACTTATGATACTACCTTATTTTTCTAATTTTATATTCCCCGCCCCTTTTAAATTGAGAAACCAAATATCCTCGCTAATTACCCCTTGTATTATGAAATTACTCTCATAAATATCATACACAAAAATAATGAAACTATGCCCATTTTCACATAAAAAACCCTGCATTATTACGTTTTTTGCTTTTTTCACAGAATAGGTTTTCATGTTTTTATTCGGTTTTCTCCAAAAACCGTTTCATTTCAATTTATTATTTATTAAAAATTCAGAAATTAAAAAATCCATACCGACCGGTGTTGTTTCCCTAAAAAATTTACATGCAAAATTAAAGGGCATACACCCTATATTTACCCTTTTTGAGGGGAAGCAACCGTTTCTTTGTCGTGTGCACGATCTCTCCTCGGGGGGGAAAAATTCACAAAAAAATGGGACTTTTGATTTTTTTTAAAAAAATTCTACGTTTCAATGCTTTCTTAGTTTTGCTTAAACGTTAATTTTAACTATTTTTAAACCCCAATTTGGGATCCAAATGAAAGGCTTTTTAAAAAAAGCCCCCAATTACTGTTACCTACTTTAATTTATTTTATTATTTACAACTTCAAAAATAAACAAATTCCCCCAAACCCGGGGAATCAAACCACGGATCTCCCCATTCCAGGTGAATCTTAACCCTAACCACAGGACGGGTACTTTCAAGCTCTGAATTGTAGGGGTAGTATGTTAAGACGCTCCCCGGGAAATGGGAGATCCGTGGTTCGATCCCTTTGGGGGCGGATTTTTTTAATTTCTGAATTGTAAAAATAATAAAAATTACCCTACGGAGTTTTCCCGACTAAACAATTGGGGAAAATTTTTAATAGATTTTTTAGAAATCATCATCTTTAATGCCTTGACCTTAAAACTAAAAAATATCTTCATACCCGCAATCACATAATTTTTTTGAATGCTCTTCTTCCAAATGTAATGTGTATAGAACTTATTTTTTTAAATTTTGGGGTTTGATCCTATCCCAAAAAACCGGGTTGGGAGGGGTGGCTATTGGCAACATGAAAATAGTATATACACAGATAACAGAGTACACTACTCTATTATCTGTGTAATACTATGACATATAGCACATTTGATAGATTTTGATTGAAATCTGGAGTTAAAAAAAAAAAATCCAGCAATTTGAATAGTTTTTTTATAATAAAAAAATAAATTGATTTGATTACCCCCTCAGTTATGTTACTGATTTTCGGGGGGGACAGTAAATAAAAGCGACCAACCCAACCCCTGTAGCCAACGAAATCGCGAGTGAGCGAAAACCCCCCCCAAAAGATCAATTTTTTTTAATGAAATATATAGCAATCAGTGGTATGAATTCAACCCCCCGGATCAACGCCAGAATCAAAAAGTCCGATTCAGAAAAACTCGGGAATTTTTTGTGCTTCGTTGCTGGGGAGGGGCTAAAAGTCCCCGGGGTTTACAAATCCTAAACAAAAACTGAGGCTTAAGTCCAAATAAAATTCTTAATTACTGCCCCCCACTGAAAATCTGTTATAAAACTGGTGGGTGACCCCAAAATACAATTTATTATTTTTTTTTTAAGTAAAAAAATTCTGCTTTGACGGACTTTGACTTTGACAGCTTGCCAAACCTTTCTGCATTGGAACAGATACCTAACCACGACCAACGGCCACCACAGCCATAAATTTTTTACTCTGCTGCATGCATTCCAATTTTTTATCTGTTAAAAATGTTTTGTGCAGTATTTGAGTAGGTGTACATGTTGATCCAGCGGAAAAAGAGTCCCTGCTTCCAATGCGGGGGGCCATTCTATTGATTCTCGCTTCACTGCAACATTTTTTTTATCTTGCCGTATTTTCCCAAACCCTCAATTCTGGGTTGGTTGTGTAAGAAAACGTGACTTACTGTCCTTGCAACAAAACAACAATGAATTTTTGAAAAAACCTTGTTGTTTCTGATGTTCCCCCCGCTGTTTACCCACCGAACCGGGTGTGGTTTTACTCTATTTTAAATCCGATTTTTGTTTGAGATTTGCTCGTCTCAGGATTTTGGTTTGGGAAAAATACTTGGAACACTTTAAAAAAAATTTAATTTTTGTGGGGGGGGAAACGTTCTATCCACAGTTTTTGTTTAAAATGGTTAAATTTCCACACTTGTCTTGTGCCTCTACGTTCATTACGTGCAAGCTTCTCGCGTTTTCTGCTGTAACCCAAACTCAAAACGGGTCACTCGTGTGTAGATTCCAGGCAACGCGGGCGGCACACCCTTCCCCCACGAAACAACCCTAAAAACTTTTAAAACAGGCCACTCCTAATTGTATGTGAAGGGAAAATTTTAAATTTATTTTATTATACTAGTCTCTCTATGGATATGATCAAAACAAAAATTTTTTTTTGGATAAAAGATTTTTACTTAAATTTTTTTTCCATTCCCCCCCCAATTTTTAAAATTTCCATTTTGTCTTTTTTATCCTCAATTTTTACATTTTGTAAATCAAAATTTTGAAATTGAATTCACTTGGAACATTTTTTTTTTTTGGTTTGTTTGTTCACAAAATGAGTTCATTGTTCTTCGAATGTTTATAGTGGTAGGGGTACCGACATGAAAAACGTAATCTGCACTTTTTAAACCGGTTTGCCGCTTTGCACGTTGTAGGGGGGCCCAAAAAGAAATTTTTAAAGGATGTGGAGGCATCAAATTTTCCCCTTAGAATTAAAATGGCGGCCATTTTTCAAAACGATTCCCAGATACAAAAACTCTTTTGATGTGTTAAAATATACATGTTTGGTATCGTTTCGTTTTTTTCCACTAAAAATAACACGAAAATAATGTCAAAAATAAAATCCGGGGGAAATTCAAAATTTTTTAACAGGTATTTGTAGTTTTTTAAAGAAAATCTTTAGTTTGGGGCCCAACGTAAAACTCCTTTACACTCCCCGGGGAAATTGCTTCTGCTTAAATTTTTAATCTTTTTAAAATTTTTTTAATTTAAAACCGCTTCATATTTTTACTTATTGGCCCAGTCTTTGCTGCGTCAACCAAGGTTTAAACAGGTGTTAATAATTATTGTGCTGTTTAAATATCTGCTCTTTTGAATAGGGTTTTGGGACTTTGGGTCAGTTGAAGTTGGGGACCCAAAGATTTTTTTAAATGTGGAGGCAATAAAAAATTTCCCCCCGAATCCAAGATGGCGGGGATTTTTGGAATGTTGACCTTAGTAACAAATTCTTTCAGTTTTTTCAATTATCTGTGTTTGGGGGCATTTTCGTTTGTAATGCCCTCAGAATACAAAATTACTTCAAAATTTAAAAAAAAATAAAAAAACTTGAGAAACTTGGGATTTTGTAATTTAACTCAATACTAGAGTTTACTTGGCCTGTGTTTTACTTTTTGGACGTTGAACGGGGTTGTTAAAGGGGATCGCTGGGCTGGCTCGGGGCGAGTTTCAAAAAATCAGTTTTCTGTTTTTTTTTCTTTCGGGGAAACGGTTTTTACGTGGTAAATATTTCACACGAAATTTTATAAAAAAAACAAAGTATAACCATACCGTTTCCCCAAAATTTAAATTTTTAATTTTGAAAACACAAAATCGTAAATCTCCGTAAATTTTCTAAATTTTGGAAACTTCGGAAATTTTTTACAATGTACAGATATTTAAAAGCTATTTGAAAACTGGTTCAACGTCAAATCAAAGTAAGTGCAGGGAATTTTGGTTCATCGTAATTTAACGGTTTTTGGGTAATTTTAAATTAAATCCTGTTTTGGATTTCACATTTTTTTTTTTTTTGCGTTTTGGATTTTGTCTACAATGGACCTTTTTGGCTCATTATTTGCAACCAAGGGGTTTTGGGTATCTACATAAAAATATTCATTAACTGCTGCAAAAATTTTGGGAAGTTTACCAAATGTTTTCCCCAAATCTCACACCTGCGGGGCGCCAAATTTTAGAAAACTGTGGGTGCTAAAAATTTAAAAAACTATGGCTAAGCTGGGGGATCGGGGGGAGTTTTACTGGTGAGGGGAAATTTTTATCCCGAGGTAGTATATGGGGACCACACGGGGGGGGTTTGGGGGCAAAGCCCCCCAACAATGGGGGCAAAGAATTTTTTTAAAAACAGGCTTTTTGAGTGCGTTTTTGCGTTTTTTGAAAAAAATTGTGGCTAATGCATTACCAAAAAATTATTTTTTTTGCAGTCAAAACTGGAAACCCATAAAAAAGAAGTGAGCACAGAGGTGTAGATTATATTCTCCCCGCTAGTGGTTTGGGACTGGGGGGGGTTTCGGTAGTTTCGAATCACCCACTACAATTGTTTTTTCACTTGAAAAAAAATCTTGCATAAAAATATACCATTAATTTCGTATGTGTGTGGGTGCGCAGAAAAACTACCGTTTTTATAATTTGTTGGGGGCCAGCCCTACCAAATCTATCTCGTGGGTTTTCTTTGGCCCCCTTTCACCCCGGGGCTTGAAATTGAATAAGATGACTTTTTTTTCCGGGGGGCGAAAATCAGCTTGTCCCCCCCTTCGTTTCAGCAAAGGTGAGCTGCGCATAGGGCAAAGTCAAACTGACCGTTAGCACCCGAGATTTTCACGCAATCACTTATTGTTACACTGTCCCGCTTTTTAAAAACCAAAGGCAAACGTTCTGCCAAAGAGCAATGTGTGAAGTTGTAAAGCCGGCATATAAATAATAAATTGGGTTCAAACAGAAAAACTTAAAAACCTATATTCTTTACTATAAAAACCTATCAATTATCGTTTTTGATAATAGCAGTATTGAATTTTAAAAAGGACGATCTTATTTTTGAGCTCAAAATTCGTGTTCTCCCGGCTCAAATTCATATGAACTTGAACCAAACCTGATATTATTATCATTTTGAACAAAATTTTTTTGTTCAAAAATCTTTCCAAAATCGCCCCCATTGGATTCGAAAAAAATTTTAAAAGCCTCCCCATCTTAAAAAAAATTTTTGGGGGACCGCTTCAAATGACCAAGTGCCAAACCGTGTTAAAAAGGCAGCATATTAAACAGCACAAAAACATTAAACCAACCTGTTGGCACCTTTGGTTTCCGACACTGCTGGCCAAAAAATAAAAAAAAAGAATTTGGTTTTAAATTAAACATTTAAATCATATAATTTTTTTCTAAAGATTTATAGGGGTAGGGGAAAAGGGAATTTCTAGTCGGACCAATCTACGAAGATTTTCCCTTTAAAATACTACTAATAGTGTTAAACCCTTTTAAATTTCACCCGGGTTTTTATTTTGACGTTATTTTCGGTTATTCGAGTCGGAAATTACGAAAAAGATCAAAAATGATTTATTAGAACCCCAAACAAAAATTTTTGATCTGAGAACATGTTTTTAAAAAAGGCCGCCATTTTGAATTCTAAGGGAAATTTCGGTTTCCTCCCCAATCCTTAAATTTACTTTTGGTCCCACCTACAACTGTCAAAGCGGGAAACCGTGTTCAAAAGTGCAGTTTTTTGCGTACCGCTACTTGCCCAGAAAAATTAAAGGAAAATCGGAAAAAAATGAACACAGCTAACTTTTTCTCAAAATACTGTTGGGGATGTTGTTTAAAATATAAAAGTCCCCCCTGTACCGCGTAGCTTCCTTATAAAATCCTTGAAAGACCCCCCTAAAAGTTTGTTTTTAAATTTATCTCGTAAATGGTGGAATTAAAAAAAATGTTTTTAAACAATTATGTTTCTTTCTAAATTTCTCACAAAAAGTTTTTATCCCTTTTTTCACCGATCACTCCTTCCCCTTTAAAAACCGGATTTAAAAAACAAATTTTAATGGAAATGTGAAACCGAGGAAACAAGGAAAAGTATGGCTCTCTGGCGCGCGATGGGGTAAGAATCTCAAAAACCCCACTACGTGCGATTCGCAAATCAAAGCAAAATTTGGTCAAATTTCCCCACCGCAATCAGGGTTCCTTTTCTATTTTGACATGTTATCTAATTCGCGTGCTAGCCGCCTCCTACTAACACAAGCATTTATTAACTATCTAAACTTATGATAATATATGGGGAAAAGAAACTACCACTTAAGGGCCTAGCTCTTTGAGACCTGAGCGATCTATTTTGTATTAAATTTTACAATTTTAAACCCATTCCTCCTCGTTTGGGGAAAAACCCCTTCTCTTTTATGTGCACTATAAGGAAACATGGGGTTCGATTTAACACAACAATTAGAGTCCACAGATACTTATGCTAAGCTAGCGCTGTAAAAGGGATAGTGACCCCGCAACACATAAAAAAAAACAGCCCCGACAAAAGTGTGCCAGGCAGGGGCTTTTTTCCCCAGGGCGTAAATACCGCAAACAACGCGTTCTCGCAAAATCGCAACGCAATGCCGCATCGCATCGCAACGCAATGGCCTCTATAAAACTAAAAATAATACTATGAACATGCCAGTGACTAGGAAAACTGCTCGTGGCAACATTGACATCACCCGCATGAACAAAGAAATTTGGGGCAACACCAAAACACAATTTCTTGGGCCCAGCATATTAACAAATTACCTACTCATATAAAGACTGAAACTAAAATGTTCAAAAAAAAAAAAGAGAAGTGAAAGACTGGGTCCTCCAAATGGGTATAGAGGAAACAAAAGAAATTTTCAAATTTTGGGGGAATTGAAAATAACATTATTAATTTTATATTCTTGTTAGTGCTTATCCAAACCCAAATACAAAAATTTGTAAAAAAAAAACGGGAGCCAAGCTCTCCTTCAAAAGTCTCCGGCTGTGAATGCTGTGAGATATAGAAGTTGAGCCAAGCTTTTTATTCTTTCTCCCTAGTTTCGCTTTTAAAATAGTAAGATCATTTCGCCTGTTGACGAGCGCCAAGCCAACGATTTTTTGTGGTAAAAAGTAAATTTTTAAACTCGAAATCATAAAAAAATTGGCTTGGCCATGAACCAAATTCAATGGCCAAGGCAATTTTTTTTATGATTTCGAGTTTAAAAATTTTACTTTTTTACCACAAAAATCGTTGGCTTGGCGCTCGTCAACAGGCGAAATGATCTTACTTATTTTAAAGCGAACTAGGGAGAAAGAATAAAAAGCTTGGCTCAACTTCTATATCTCACAGCATTCACCGCCGAAAACTTTTGAAGGAGAGCTTGGCTGCCGTTTTTTTTTTAAAAAAATTTTGTATTTGGGTTGGATATTACATCTTTTTTGTTGTTCGTTCGCTATCAAGGTGTGAATGATTAAATTTGTTGAGTTCAAAGTTGTTTTTTTTTACATTTTTGGGCCCACGGTCCCCCCAAAGATACCCCTTAAATAAATAAATAAATAAATAAATTTTTATTTACAGACTCCCCCACTCAGTTTAAAACTGATTTTCAGTGGGGGACTTTAAATCAAAGCGACCAAGCCAACCCTGCGGGCCCCCGACGCAATCGACGAGTGGGGCGATAACCAACCAAAGATCGATTTTTTTTAATGGGAAATATATCAATCAGTGGTAGGACAGTGCAAACACACCGCGGATCAACGCCAGAATCAACAAGGCCGATTCAGAACAACTCTGAAATTTATTATTTGCTTCGTTGCTGGGAGGGCTCCAAAGTCACCGTTTACAAACTCCTAAGACAAACTGATAGACTTAAGTCCAAATCAGAAGTTAAAAAACTTCTGACTTGAGCGGGAATCGAACCCTGGCCCTTCTGCATTGGAAGCAGATACGCTAACAATAAGACCAACGCACTAGCATAAGCACTAGATATTTATAATGTTTAAGAGCATGTTTAATTTCAAGCTTGTATACAATTACTACGCCTGAGTAATTACCGTTTTGATTTTGCTAGAACGGCTCCAAAGTCACCGTTTAACAAACCCCTAAGACAAGAACTGATAGACTTAAGCCCAAATCAGAAGTTAAAAACTTCTGACTTTAGCGGGAATCGAACCCTGGCCCGTCTGCATTGGAAGCAGATACGCTAAAAACAAGACCAACGCCTAGCATAGCTCTAGATATTTATAATGGTTTAAGAGCAATGTTTAATTTCAAGCTTTTTATACAAATTACTACGCCTGAGAAAATTACGCGTTTTGTTTTTGGGCTAGGAGGGCTCCAAAGTCACCGTTTACAAACTCCTAAGACAAGAACTGATAGACTTAAGTCCAAATCAGAAGTTAAAAAACTTCTGACTTTAGCGGGAATCGAACCCTGGCCCTTCTGCATTGGAAGCAGATACGCTAACAACAAGACCAACGCACTAGCATAAGCACTTGATATTTATAATGGTTAAGAGCATGTTTAATTTCAAGCTTGTACAAATTACTACGCCTGAGTAATTACGCGTTTTGATTTTGATTTTGATTTTGATTTTGATTTTGATTTTGATTTTGATTTTGATTTTGATTTTGATTTTGATTTTGATTTTGATTTTGATTTTGATTTTCCCCGGTCCCAATTGCCCGGTTTTTGTTATATGAGGTACATCTGAGTGTGGCCCAAGTTTCAAGTTCTAAGATGACCTTTTTTCCTCGGTATAGCGTATTATTCATAAGAGAAACGGAATTACCTACTTTTGATAATTTTTTTTTTTTTTTTTTTTTCCGGTATCCGTTAACCAATTTTGCTTTCCATATTCAAAAGTGATAAAGAATGAGAGATATCAAAATGTATTCCACGTTTGAAACATCTCAGTTGTAGCCCTTTTTCTTTGAATGATTCTTTCTTAAAGTTCAGATATGTTTTTTGTCATTTTTTGGGCCCTGGTCATCCCAAATTTAGCCCCTTGTGTTTTGGATGCAAGATATTTATAATGGTTAATAGCATGTTAAATTTCAAATTTGTACAAATTACCACGCCTTGGTAATTACGCGTTTTGATTAAACATCCAAATTTTGATTTTCTCCGGTCCCTGTTTACCCGATTTTGGTTTTGAAAGCAAAAGGCCTGCGTCTGAAATACACCTAAGTGTGGTCCAAGTTTTATAGTTCTAAGAATTTTTCCGTTTTCCCCTGTAGGCTAAAGAAATCTCCGCGGAGAACTGCCACCCACCCACCCACCCACCCACCCACCACCAGCCACCAGCCACCAGCCAGCCTTAAGGAATTTGACGATGTTGAGAGCCTTTTTTTTAAAACAGAACGAGTTTGTCGGAAACGGGTTGATTTTTTTTTTTTGGTATGTCATGGCCCCATACCAGGTCTATACCGAGTTTCAAGATTGTAACTCTTTCGGGGCGGCGTGGGGCAGATAGCTGAAAACCCCCCAACTCTTGTAGGTGTATATAGGGCCGGAGTTCGGTGTCGCCTAAACATCGCATCGCTTGTCTGCCGGGCGCGACCGTCGCCCTAGATAAAATTAAAAATTATACTAGTATAAAATTTTAAAATTATACCACCCATAGTAATTATTTCCCCTGTAAACTTATTTTTGGATTAGCTACTTCATAGAATCATAGCATTACACCCAAAAGACTGTACCTAGAAGACCTACTTATGCGGATGCCTTTTCAAAATAGTTTTTTTAACCGTACTTGACCGAACAAATAGGCATAAGGTAGCACTATAATTGATTTTATTATTTATATAAACTCATTATTATAATTATTATTTATCACTACTTAACTAGACTTTAATCTGTTTAATTATTTATGTATACCATGTAGACCTATATATACAACTCAACATAAATTTCCGTCCATCTTGACCATAATAGTAATTTAATATACATTTTCTGTATTATGCTCGCACACAAGTCTAGCTTAGGCGAGCTCTTCTTTACTATTTTATGAATACCATTTTAATTGTAATGATTATTTTAGTAAAGTAAATTATACTCCTGTACTTAAAAGTTAAATGTATGTTTGTAGAGAAGAAAAATAAAATATATTCTATTCTATTTCTATTCTAATTCACCTTTAGGGATGAAAAACTGGCGCTCATGGTTTTAAATATAAATGACAAATGATTGGTTGATAATGAATGATTTGTATAACAGTTATGGTTTTATGGTTTTATTGGACTATACTTAGCGGCAATTTTACACTACAGTTACCTGTTTATGTTGGTAGCTACTTACTAAGTAACATGCTACAATTTTAGAGCGGACGGTTGGATGAGCAGCCAATATTGTTAGTTTTTCCAATAATATTTCCGTTTCAAATGACAGTACTACAAATAATACTTACTAAATAGGCATCAACCTTTTTTATGTAATTAGTCCTCCCCCCCCCCCCCCCCCATGAACCCTTTCTCTGTTATGGACTCATACGTCCATGTGCGCCGCCTGCTATGTGTTATGGACGTACTAGATACGTTGAGCAATTACTGAAGTCGTAATTCAAACAACTATTTCTAACGATTTTTTTTTAATTTGTAGAAATTTTAAAATTTCGAATTGGAGATTTATTTGAAGTAATGTATCTTTTTGATTCTCTATCCATCCAATTTTTTTCATTTTATATTATTTTTTCATACTTTGACGCAATTTAAAAAAATATTTCTGCAAAAAAGTTGACTAAAAATTATATATTTGTGAATTTAACTTCTGTTTTAACCATGGTTTTAACCCTCTATTTTTGTTAACATTCATTTTTTTCACGCAACGTTAAAGTTAATTAATAGCACCGATATGGTAATAATTTGAACACATTTGTGAAATAATTTGCTAGCAATACATCATTATATTAAATAATTGTTATTGCTACCATACCATATTTTATTTTGCTTCAAAATAAGTGCTTTTACATGAATGTGAAATAAGAATTTCAATGAAAGATAATACATTGTTGTACTATGCCTAAGAGGCAAATTGAATACAGTAAAGAAAATAGGTATGCTATGTAGGGCCTACCATACACAGAGAAAATATTTCCAAACAATTATTGCTAACTTTATTTTGCTGTTCCAGCAATATTTTCGGTAAATTTACAGAACAGGTATGCTGAAACAGCAATACAATTATTGCTAACTCTAAAATAAGAATCCAGCATGATATTTGCTGCAACAGCAGAATATTTTGCTAGTTGGTACTTGCAGAAACATTCTGCTCCTGCAGCAAATATTATGCTAAAAAAT
>JAMZAV010005987.1:0-37413 GCA_024449915.1 Sweltsa coloradensis | reverse complement strand
CGAAAAAACTTGGGGATGGGAAAAAAAAAAGTGATTTTTTTTTTCCCCCCCCCTTTTTTTAAAAAAACCCCGGGCACCCCCCCCCCCCCAAACTTTAAAACATTGGTTTAACATCCAAAATTAACAAAGATTTAAAAAATATCTTTTAAAATTTTAAGTCCTTTTCCGTGGTTTAAACAAATCCCAAATTTATAATTTTTTCGCGCCAGAATAAAAAACCCCAAAAAAATTGGGTTTGGGGTAGCTTAAAAACCCCAAAACACTTAAAAACCCCGAAGTTTAAATAAATTTTTTAATTTAACCAAATAAAAAAATAACTTTGAAATTTAAAGGTAACTACAGAAAAAAAAAAATTTAAATTTTGAAAAATCAAAATACAAAAAAAAACTTTTTTATACAAAAATTAGAAAAAAAATAAACAAAAAAATATTACACAAAGTCCTTCAAAAAATAAAAATTAATTTGAAAATTTTAAAAAAAAACCCAAACAAATTTAAATTAAAACTTAAAATAAAATAAAAAAAAAAGAAACTAAAAAAAATAAATTTTAAAAATTAGGAAAATTCAATTAAAACAACAGAAACAAAAAAAATAAAAGAAAAAGGGAAACAAAAAACAAAATAAAAACTAAACGAAAAGAAAAAGTAAAAAATAAAAAAAACGTTCACAAAACGTAAAAAAATGAAGGAAAAAAAAAAATTAATAAACAAACATGAAAAAAAAAATAAACAAAAATTACAGAAAGAGGAAAATAAAAAAAAAATAAAAAAAAAAAATTTAAGACCTTAATTTAACAAAAAATAAAATAAAAAAAAAAAACAATACGGTTGAAAAAAAAAAAAAAAGAAAAAAAAGTTAAACAAACGAAAAAATAAATGAAGAAAAAAAATAAAAAAATAAAGAAAAAAAATTAAACAAAAATTAAGAAAGAAAAAATAAAACAAAAAAAAAAAAAAAAAAAAACAAAAAAAAATTTAAAAGAAAAAAGATCAAAGTAAATAAAATAAAACATATGCTTTTTAAAAAAACGTAATAAATTGACGAGACAAATTCAATTAACAAAAAACATAAAACTAAAAAAAATAAAGCAAATGAAAAAAAAGATTGTAAAAAAAGTAAATAAAAAAAAAAAATTAAAAGAAAAGATTTTTAAATAGAACTTTAAATAAATAAAGAAAAAAAAAAAAAAAAAAACGCGTTACACGAAACAACATCAAAAAAAATAAAATAAAGCAAAGACAGAAAAAAAAATAACAAAAAAAATATTTATAAATAATAAAAAAATAACAAAAAAAAACAAATTAAAGATTATTAAAGTTTTTTTAAACCTTAAAAAACAAAAAAAAGTAAACAAATTGGAGATACTTGAGAAAAAGAAGGGGAAGAAAAAAAATACAGAAAAGATTCCAAAAAAAATATAATCAAATGAAAAAAAACGCTTACCGAAACAAAATAAATAAATTAAAACATATACTTACGCCCAAAGGTTACACATAAAAAAATAAAATTTAAAGAGTAAAATTAAATAAATATAAAAATAAAAAGGGGAAGCACAATTTTTCAATGTCCAAAAAATTTTGTTTGGGGACAAAAACTAAAAAATTTAACCTGTTATTTTACTTTAGTTACACGGAAGATGTCTTCAGAAGAACCCTGAGGTGTTTTTTTGTATTTTTTTTTTTCGTTTTAAACGAAATATTTTTACGGATTCGTGTTAAAGGGACTGTATTTGATTAATAAAACCGTTTAAACACATACCACCCATTACAATGAAAATGTCGACCAAAAGGTATACCGAGGGAAAAAGGTATTGGATGGGTATATAAATAATAGAAACTCATTAAACTTTTTAACATCACTAAAAATTTATTTTTTTAAAATGAATACAGTACAAATTAACGAAATCCCCTACAATGGTTTCAGGCCCAAATTCAATAGGATTATTTTTAAAACCCTTGATACAATTCATTCACACAGTCCATTTTTTTGTATGTTTTTCACAAAAATTTTTCTCGAGAAACAGGCTTTTTTTCTTCTTCTTCTTCTTCCCCCTCAAAGATTTATAATGACTAATTCTTTTTCTTCTAACACAAAATTACAGTAACAACGTGAAATATTTGTAAAAATTCATATTCTTGTAGAAACTTGTTACAAACTTAGAATATGTTTTAAATTTTGGGATTCAATTTTTACTTAGGTAAATTACTTTTGCCATATATATAGTGCTCTTAAGCATATCATTTATTCTCCCAACTTTAAAAGACATTACATGGTCCACATTTTCTCAGATTCTTGTCTTTCATCAGGGTTTTAAGCGTAAACGCAAATGTTGCAACTTTTTTGCCTTTAACAAGTTCTTTCCATGCTACACTGCGAAATTTTAACACTTTGCCCCCTTTAAATCATTGATCACTACAAAAGGTTGGAAGCAAGTGTCTTTTTTGGAATCCAACCACAAAAAGTTTAGTTTTTGAATCATTCAAGTATCACTTTCTTGGACAAGACAATGTTACTTTTCTTTTTAATATCACTTTTACTCACTGTGTTGAACAAAGTCTTCTCGGTGAAGTACTCAGCATACACATTCGCGCTAGGTAGTTGAAAACTATGCTTGCTGACGCTGTCGGCTTGCTGCTGCTTGGTCTGCAATCTAGTATACGGCTTTATTCGGAAACTATTGGAGGGATGGTTCTCCTCGACTACGATTTTGTTGGGTTTCCAAAACATGGTGGTAGTGATATTTACTCTTATCACAATACGCTGTTTATTCACTATGAACACGTCACTTTTTCGATGATCTGCTCGCACTGCTGAATAATGATTATTACTGATTTTTGTAATTCGTTCGTTTTATAAATAAATAAATTAACTGTTTATTGGGGTGTGAACGTAGTCTAATGAGCCAATCAAACATCAATACCCTCAAAAGAAGGTTGACGTTTCTTTACAATAACCAATAAATAATTGTTTAACTTTCTAAATGGGTTGGACCAATGAAAAATTATTAATATTAGTTAACTTTAGCACCACAAGTTTGCACCACTGAATTAATATGACCAACAATTAGTTAAAATTATTGCCAACAGGTAGTGACCAATACTTGGTCCTTCTGAATCTGTCTAGGTGTTGATGAATAACATTAAAAATTTTATTACCTTCTACAGAATACTAGGGACTGTGGGGACTGCTGATATGTTAACTTGCATCAGCAGTCGACAAATTGTTAATCATTTCCTAGATAAACAGATCATTTTGCTTCATTTCAAAGAAAAAGTGTACAGAATATTAATAAAACATTTTCATTTATTTATTGTGTGTTTCTACTTGTTGCAATAAGAAAAAATTTTTTACGTAGTAAGTAGTAAATTTTAATCATAAGTTGTAAGGAATGTAAACACGAATTCACTTTTGCATGGATATACACCAAGTTTGTAAGTTCGTGTTGTCAGGGAAAAATCTTATAGCTTTGAACACTCACTCTTCAAGGGTGTAGTAATTAATATTAAATGATTCTTGTTATTTATACACAAATAAATAAAAAACGTTTATCAATAATTTTATGTGAAACAAAAAACAAGTGATGAATACCTTAAAATTTGACTAACTTTACTTTGTGAAAATTTTTACACATATGTTTTAAATATAAATACTATGTATACATGTGATTTAATAAATTTTTTCATGCCTAGATACGATTGCCCACTTATTAGTTGGTGATTTTTAAATTTATTTTTGACGTTAGTATGTGCTTATGTTCTTGATTATTTTGCTGATTAAAGTAGCTATCCTATCTTAATTGGGACTCGTTGTTTGTATACGGTCCCTGCTTTTCAATTTTTAAGTTTTTCTGCTATTACAATTATTCTGTTAAACTTAAAGAAAATGTATTTATTTTGTAACAACGTAAAGTTAAACTTAGAATTTATTAACGTTTAGCTTTTTTCGTTGTATTGTGAATAGGTCTGTTCACACAGTCATAGTATTCTGTAGAAGGTAATAAAGTTATAATGTTATTCATCAACACCTAGACAGATTCAGAAGGACCAAGTATTGGTCACTACCTGTTGGCAATAATTTTAACTAATTGTTGGTCATATTAATTCAGTGGTGCAAACTTGTGGTGCTAAAGTTAACTAATATTAATAATTTTTCATTGGTCCAACCCATTTAGAAAGTTAAACAATTATTTATTGGTTATTGTAAAGAAACGTCAACCTTCTTTTGAGGGTATTGATGTTTGATTGGCTCATTAGACTACGTTCACACCCCAATAAACAGTTAATTTATTTATTTATAAAACGAACGAATTACAAAAATCAGTAATAATCATTATTCAGCAGTGCGAGCAGATCATCGAAAAAGTGACGTGTTCATAGTGAATAAACAGCGTATTGTGATAAGAGTAATTCACTACCACCATGTTTTGGAAACCCAACAAAATCGTAGTCGAGGAGAACCCATCCCCCCAATAGTTTCCGAATAAAGCCGTATACTAGATTGCAGACCAAGCAGCAGCAAGCCGACAGCGTCAGCAAGCATAGTTTAAAACTACCTAGCGCGAATGTGTATGCTGAGTACTTCACCGAGAAGATTTTGGGTTCAACACAGTGAGTAAAAGTGATATTAAAAAGAAAAGTAACATTGTCTTGTCCATGAAAGTGTATACATTGAATGATTCGAAAAACAAACTTTTTGTGTTGGTTACACAAAGACACTTGCTTCCAACCTTTTGTAGTGATCAATGATTTGAAGGGGCAAAGTGTTGAATTTCGCAGTGTAGCATGGAAAGAACTTGTTAAAGAGCTAGAACGATTTGCAAACATTTGCGTTTACGCTTCAACCTGATGAAATAGACAAGACATCTGAGAAATATGTGTGTACCATGTAATGTCTTTTAAGATGTATGAGGGAATATAATGATATGTTTTAAGAGCACTATATGATGATGAGCAACAAGTAATTACCTAAGTGAAATTGAATGCCAAAATTTAATAACATATTCTAAGTTTGTAACAAGTTTTCAACAAGAATATAAAAGTTTCTTACAAATACCTTCACGTTTGTTACTGAAATTTTGTGTTAAAAAGTAAAAAGTAAGTATATGTCATATATAAATGACTTTGAGGAGGAAGAAGAAGAAAGAAGAAGAAAAAGCCTGTTTCTCGAGAACAATTTGTGAGAAAACATATCAATAATATGGACTGTGTGAATGAATATGTATCACAGGATTTGAAATATATCCTATATGAACTTGGGCCTGAAACCATTGTAGGGGATTTCTGTTAATTTGTACTTGTATTCATTTTAATAAAAAAAATTTGTTAGTGATGTTACAAAGCTAATGAGTTTACTATAAGTTATATACCCATCCAAATATCCTATTTCTCGGTATACCATGTGTCATGACTTTTTTCTTTGATAATAGGTGGTATGTGATTAAGGGGTTTATATTAATAAAATTTACAGATGCCTTAACACGAATCCCGTACAATACTTCGTTTTAAAACGAAATAAAAAATACATATTTAACACCTCATGGTACTTCTGAAAGAGCATCTTCCGTGTAACTAAAGTAGAGAATAACAGGATTATATTTTAGTTTTTGTCACCAACAACAATTTGTTTGGACATTGAACAATGTGTGCTTACCTCTTTACTTTCTTATATTTATTTAATTTTACTCATTAATTTTATTTTGTTATGTGTAACCATTGGCGTAACGTATATGTTTTAATTTATTTGGAATCTTTTCTGTATTTTTTTTCTTCCCATTCTTTCATCTCAAGTATACTCCAATTTGTTTACTTTATTTTGTTTCAAGTCGTTTAAATAATTAACTATAGCTCTTGAATTTGTTTTGTTTTGTTATTTTTTTTATTATTTATAATATTTTCTGTTATTTTCTTTTCTGTCTTTAGCTTTATTTTATTTTGTTTCATGTTGTTTCGTGTAACGCGTTTTTTTTTTTTTTTTTTCTTTATTTATTTAAAGTTCTATTAAGAATCTTTTCTTTAATTTTATTTATTTATTTATTTACTTTTTTCCAATCTTTTATGTCATTAGCTTTATTTTATTTAGTTTCATGTTGTTTGATTAATTGAATTTGTCTCGTCAATTTTATTACGTTTTGTGAAACGCATAGTTTTATTGTATTTACTTTGCATCTTTTCTGTAATTTAGTTTATTTTCTTGCTTTCCTTACTTTAATGTAATTAAGTTTACTTTATTATGTTTTATGTTGTCTTCATTTCATTTCATTTCGTTTTGTGTAACGTGTTTCTTTTCTTTTATTTACTTATCATCTTTTCTGTCTTGAGCTTTACTTTATTTTGTTTCGTGTTGTTTCAACAATTGAATTTATCTAATTTATTTTGTTTTGTTTCGGGTAACGCGTTTGTTTTTTTTTCATTTTATTTATTTATTTAAGTTTTATTTAGAATCTTTAATGTAATTTTATTTATTTATTTTCTATTTTCCAATCTTTTCTGTCATTAGCTTTATTTTATTTAGTTTCATGTTGTTTGATTAATTGAATTTGTCTCGTCAATTTTATTACGTTTTGTGAAACGCATACGTTTTATTGTATTTACTTTGCATCTTTTCTGTAATTTAGTTTATTTTCTTGCTTTCCTTACTTTAATGTAATTAAGTTTACTTTATTATGTTTTATGTTGTCTTCATTTCATTTCATTTCGTTTTTGTGTAACGTGTTTCTTTTCTTTTATTTACTTATCATCTTTTCTGTCTTGAGCTTTACTTTATTTTGTTTCGTGTTGTTTCAACAATTGAATTTATCTAATTTATTTTGTTTTGTTTCGGGTAACGCGTTTTTTTTTTTTTTCATTTTATTTATTTATTTAAGTTTTATTTAGAATCTTTAATGTAATTTTATTTATTTATTTTCTATTTTCCAATCTTTTCTGTCATTAGCTTTATTTTATTTAGTTTCATGTTGTTTGATTAATTGAATTTGTCTCGTCAATTTTATTACGTTTTGTGAAACGCATACGTTTTATTGTATTTACTTTGCATCTTTTCTGTAATTTAGTTTATTTTCTAGCTTTCCTTTATTTAATTTAATTAAGTTTACTTTATTATTTTTTCGTTTTGTTTTAATTTCATTAATTTCATTTCGCTCTGTGTAATATGTTTGTTTTATTTTATTTACTTATCATCTTTCTGTAATTTAATTTTATTTTCTTTCATTGTATTCTTGATTTCATAAAGTTTACATTTTTTTTTAATTCATGTAGTTTACCTAATTTCATAAAGTTTACTTTTTTCATATGGTTTACTTAATTTACTTTCTTCGTATTTAAGTGTGTGTAATGCTACAATGCGAATGTAGTTGGTTGTGTTTATTCTGCTCGCGAGAAATTGATTAACAATGCTGACATTTGTTTACTTCTACGCATCATGCGACAATTATGTTGATGAATAGGTGTTTTGTTGGTTTATTTCTTTTTTGGTGCTAAATTGGATTGTTAGTGATTTCACAAAAGTGTTATTTTTTTTGTATTTTATTTGCAAGTATAGTTGTGAGTGCGTATGCGTGTGCGTGTATGCCTATACACTTACAGACTCCTTTGCGAATGTTTTTTGTGAATTTATTTCGGAACTTGAAATTAATAAATCAATTATATGCATTTCAGAGTTTTATGCTGATGTGTTTGAAGAAAACTTGAGCCCAGATTCCGTACTTATATATACTAGAAAATTTATTAATATATTCTGGACGCTGAAGATAATTATATAATTTGGGATTTTGAATTCATAATACACGAGATAAGGACGGTAGATATTGCAAATGATACTTTGAAATCATTTAGATTTGAATGTTGGTCATGTTAAACCAATGTACAACGTGTGCGTGTGGGAGGGGGTAATCACTGTTTCATCAAGTTGTCGCTAGGAGCAAACATCACTCTACAAAGTGAAAATTGATTAGGCTCACAGTCAACAACACAGTTTGGTCGAGTTTAGTTGTGTACAACACTTTGTCGTCATCAACATGGATTTTCAACGCGGGTACACTTCTGCTGCTGCTGCCGATACTCCGTCTGCCGCTCTCAATGAGGAACATCTTAAAAAGTACGGACAAGTTCTACTCAAGAGTGTATTCTTTCTAAATGGTTGCTGTACGAAGATGCTGATCCCCTGGTTCGCATATGAGGGACGGCTTCCAACCGTTTGTGCAAATCCTGGGCTCCAATGGTAAAGGAATACGTCTGAATATCAACGAGTGGACACTGCTGGTTCAAGAAATGGAAATTCTCAACACCTACATCTTCAATGCTGGAGACGACGCAGACAGTATCCCAGAGAGAAGGTTGGTCAGTACACATTGTTCGTTTTTATCATCATGGCAAATCGTGCTTGGACTTAAATCTACGAGTGAAGGTTTTGTACCTTGCTGAAGGACGTGCCGTAATTTGGTGAAATATTCACAAAGTGTTACTCATATTTTACGTTAACTTTGAAAGGTGCTATCCAGAGATGAAAGACTGGTATTTTACTTTCCCAATGAGAATTAAAAATAAATATGATAGTAAAGGTGTCTGCGCCCAGGAGCAAAGAAAATAAAACTACAGGATTTGTAAAGAACTATGTTGAATGTATTCGACACGAAGAAACGTTTATAAGTGAAAATCAGGAAAAAATTTTGTACGAGCTTGGTACTGCATTTATACGTTCAGAGATGAGTTGTAACTTCTCAATTATCTGATGCAAAAATATGTACCTGCATTTAATCCATATGTGTATTGATTGTTTCTGTAATAAATTACTAGAGCATTCTAGTATTTTTAAAAAACCTGATTTAAGCATTGACTATTAATGTTATTAACCCTAGGACTTCCAAATCCCATATCCTTCACATTCACATAATACATGTTTGTGCTGGTCTCAATAATAAAATATGTATGGTGACGTAATCAAGCTGGTAATGGGATATTTGCGTCTCATCAGGATTGCATGACGTCATCATCATCAAGATCATCAAAATTAAATGACTTGACAGTTGACACATTCAATATTTTAAATAAATAAATATATACATATATGACATTACACTGTTGGGTAGTGGTTGTGCTTGAGGGGAGGGGGGAGGGGGAGAGTGTTATTTATAATTGTATGAGTTTTTATGCATTACTTGCTTTTTGGAACTGAGCAATGTACCTTGGGTGTTACTTTTAGGGTAGTAGGCGTCGGGGGTGCATGAGACTGTGATGAGTGAGGTGGGAGGGTGTGAGTTATAAGTGCCTGTAACTTGTACGTAACCATGTATGCATGTGTGATTTTGTTTGCCTATAATTTTTTTACACTCGTTTTCATTATTTTATATATGCCTACATATTTGGTAGTGAGCTATACCTCATTAATTTCTTGAAACCCAAATATATATTTGTCACAGAGAACCGTTACGTCGTTACACGAAATGAAATTCTCTGACTGTGGTACCCTGGACGTGAACGCAAAACTTGGCTAAGGGGAGAGGTGGAGGGGGAAGAACTACTGAGAATTATTTGTTGAGTTAGTGTATGTATTTTTAATACACAATGTATATGTATCAGTTTTGGATTCGTTACGTCGTTGTATTTGTATGTGTGATTCTTGTTGTTGTTGTTGTTGTTGTTGTTGTTGTTGTTGTTGTTGTTGTTGTTGTTGTTGTTGTTGTTGTTGTTGTTGTTGTTGTTGTTGTTGTTGTAGCTGGTGATTGTTGTTGTTGTAGCTGCATGTATGAGTATATGAACGTGTGAGTTTTTATGCATTACTTGTTTTTTTTCGGAACTGAGTAGTTTACTGACTTGACACACATAATTAAGATTCCGACAGCTATCCAAATATTATAAATTCTTGATGTGTGTAGTTTGAAATTGTTAAATTACTTTACTGTTATTGTTCATGAGGTCTAATACCTATTACGGATCTATGCGTGGTAGCTTTGACCACGAAATATATTTGCGAATTGATTGAGTACTACTATTGAGAATTATTTGTTGAGTTAGTGTACGTATTTTTTTAATACACAATGTATATCAGTTTTGGATTCGTTACGTAGTTGTATTTGTATGTGCGATTCTTGTTGTTGTTGTTGTTGTTGTTGTTGTTGTTGTTGTTGTTGTTGTTGTTGTTGTGGGTTTTTGTTGGGTTGTGTTGTTGTTGTTGTTGTGTGGTGGTGGTGGTGGGGGTGTTGTTTTTGGTGTTGTTGGGTTTTTGTTGTTTTTGTTGTTTGTTGTGGCCTGTAGCTGCATGTGTGAGTATATGGGTATGTATTTGCTTATAAGTGTATGAGTGTATGTACGTGTGAGTTTTTATTTATTTATTTATTATTGAAATGAGATGAGTGATGCGTGCTGTGGTCTAGGGTGTGAGTGTATTTAATTGTCAGCTATGTTGTATATTTTGTACGTGTGATTTTTTTTGCTTACATTCTTTTTACACTCTTATTAATTTGTTTAATATTGCCTACTACTTGAGACTGAGCATACTCAATAATTTCTTGAGCTCAATATATATTTGTCACAGAGAACCGTTAGGCCTACAGCAATTTTATATTGAACGCATGCATCATGTCTGATGTACTCTGGACGCGAACGTAAGCTTGGTGAAGAGTGAGGTGGAGGGGAAGAGGCAAGTGCTCAAAGAGAAAGTCTAATATACGTCAGTCATCTTCGTCACATCACCATGAGCAGTCGTGGTCTAATGGTTAGAGTGCGTGACTGTGGGTTATGAAGGACCCGGGTTCGAATCCCAGCATCCCAACTTTTTTACAATTGGGGAAATTTACTTGGAAAATTAAATTAAAATATATGAGTTTATTAAAAATATAAATGTGCAGTTCCCAAGATGTCGGCTACGTTCCAAAAAATATGATTAATAAATATGACGCACACTGTTGGGTGGTGGTGTTTTAGGGGAGAGGGGGAGGGGTTAAAGGCCTCACACTGTTGGGTGGTGGTCAGCCGTCCAGAGTGTACCCAGGGCCTCAGGTTATCGCCACCGGTGATTGAGGTCAAATCTATTTCTAGCCGTCCAGAGTGGCTTCTTAACTACTTAAGTGTTTATTGGACATAACACTGCTCTTTATCAATTTTATCGGTGATACTTCGACTTTTATTCGAAAGTCTTTTTCAAACTTCAGTTGTCAGTGTTATGAGACGTCCAATGAACACTTAGTGAAGCCTTATCTTCCATCCAACCATTAAAGTACACAAAGAATTTTTCATAGATAGTCAATAAAATTATAAAAACAAAATACATGTAAGCTTCTGCTTACTTATAGTAATGAACTTATATTACTGTTAAAAAACTTCGTTGCATATTATGTGCTTTGTTATTACAGAAACAATTTTTTATGAGTAAATATTATAAGTCCGCGAGTAATTGGATGAGCGTAGTGAGCGTAGCGAGCGAAGCAAAGATTCCATTCTACTACACTGAAGAAAAAAAAACGGATTGCTGTTTTTCTTTTTTTTTCTTTTTTTCCCTGTATTTTTGTGTGTTTGCCCACACGATTCCGGCTAAACCAATTTGCGTTTAAATTTTTGAAACCTTCGAAATCTTGAATTAGAAACTCCCACGTTTTAGCGCAATCGAAAAAAAATTTCTTATAAAAAAAATCGAAAAATTTACGATTTTTTTTATTTAAAAAAAAAAAATCTTGGACTTATATCACCTACTTTTTATCCAATTGTAATGTTTTTTTCAAGAACCTTTTTTTATTAATTTTATTCGTGTGTAATTTGAGGAAAATAAAAAAATTATTTCTCAAAAAATTCGCAATTTTAACATTTTTTTAAATTTTTTTAATTTCTTCGACTTAACAACACATGCTTTACCCGATTGTAAGTTTTTTTCCAAAACCTTATTTATGAATCGATTTTTTTGTGAAATTTGACCGAAATCAAAAAAAAATATTTTTAAGGAAGTCGCAATTTTAAGTTTTTTTTCCGATTTTTTAAATTTTCTTTGTTTAAAAAACCCTACATGCTTTTATTGTTTGTAATGTTTTTTTCACAGAACCTTAATTTTATGAATTTTATATTCGTGGGAAATTTAGAGTAATCGAAAAAAATTTTTCAAAAAATCGCAATTTAAAACATTTTTTCGTTTAAAAAAAATTACGCTACCCAAAAAAAGGCCAAAAAAAGCTTTTGCGAAGTTTTCCTATTTTATAAACTATTTGATGATTAAAATACACAATCATTACACATCCGTTATTGCAAACAGGAGTGCAACGTCATTACGTAGAAGGGGGGAAACAGAAGAAGGATAGATAGGGTTTTCCGACAAGAGAATGTGAAAAAAGATACAACAATTATTAAAATTTGAAATGGCTCTGATAGGACTTGCGTTAGGGGCCAGGGTATAAGAAACCAAGGGCCGAGGAGCTAAAAAAACTAAAAGCCTTTGCCATTTTTTCTAACCGCTGGTCCAGTGGTTGCTGTCCTAGCTTCCCAAATGAGAAGGTCTGGGTTTCATCACGACAAAGATTTTTCATAAATTTTTGGCTAAGGAATTCCCAAATGCAGTGGCGGACACTCCATAGGTGTGACAGATAGGCAAATAAAATGAGGAAGGGGGGGTCTGTAGGGCGCAAGGACGATTTTAAAATTTTATTAGACAAAATGAAAAGAACAGAACCCCAAGACAAACATTTGGGTAAAGATTGGGGGGCGGGGAAAAGACCTCGAGCAGGCTTGCAGTCGGGTGGGGGGAGAGGGAGAGGAGGGGATAGTGCCCAAAAACCACAAAAATGACCAAAAAAAAGGGGACTACCTTTGTCCAAGCAACTTTTAATCTAAACCACAATTAATTATTTACGTGTGGTCGTTGGTTTGTGGTAGCACTACCTGTTTCCATGCAGAAATTTCAGGGTTCTTTCCCCGAAAAATTAGAAGTTTTTTGTCTTTGATTTGGACTTAAGCCCCATCATTCTTGCCCCGAAATTGTAAAGGGTGATTTTTGGGACCGTCCTAGCAAGGGGGGCACATAAAAAATTTAAAGTTGTTTAAAATGGGCCCTTTGGATTTGGCATTCGGGCTTTGATCCGGGGTGTTCGCACGCCCAATTGCTTTTTTCCCTTTTAAAATTCGTTTTTTTTTGGGTTTGGGTTTGGGGCTCACTCGTCGTTCCTCGGGACCTACAGCTTTGACTTGGCGTTTTGGGTTTTACTGTCCCCACTGAAAATCTTTGTGTGACTGAGTGGGGGACTTAAATACGGATTTATTTATTTTTTTATTAAAATATTATAATGCTGGAATGTATTTTATTTCAGAAGTTTATAAACTTTGCCGGAAAAAAGGATGTGATTCGGGTCCACTATGTACGTAGAATCAGAGTGAAATGCCAGTGAGCTAAAAACACCCAATTTTAAATACCTGTGACAATAAAAAATGAAAAATAAACCCCAAAACCACCCCAAGTTTTTACACTTGAGATCTTTAAGTTTCTATTAAAAACCTATACCCACAAGGTTAATTAAAAAATATGTTTTGGAAGCCCCAATTAATATTTTTCAAATTTTTTTTAAAAAGGCTTAAATCACACAGCCTTACAGGGGTATTCACCCGCTAAATTTAAAAAAAAAAATTTCATTCGGGCTAACTTGTTTAGAATTTAGAAAAAAAACAAAAAAAATTTGGGTCCCCCATGACCCTCCAAAAATTAAAACTGTTTTTTTGAGCTAGTAGGTCCGTCCCATCGGAAAAAAATTTTCCATAAAAAAAAAGATAAAACGATCTTTATCCCCCGTGCCCTTGGGGATTTTGTCAAAATAATTTTGGAAATCTTGGACGTATTTACAGTTTTTTTCTGTAAATCCTGATTTTTGTTTTTAATTTGGGCAAGTGTGCGGTAAAAAATATGCTAATAACCCAAGAAGGGGTGTGTTTTTGGGAAGCTATTTTTGTTTTTTGAGTGTAAAATTTGGCATTTTTAAAGACACATGTAATAAAGGGTTTTTCATAGATCATGTGGAAAAAAAAAGAATCAGATAAAAGCCGTTTTAAGAAAATTCACAAATCGCCAATTTTCGAAATTTTCTGGATTAAAAAATTTGAAAATTTTGTGAAATCACAGTACAAGATATAATTATTAAACCCCTTTTTGGGTTTTGTATAGGTATAGATGGGAAAGCTTCAAAAAACGTTTTTTCAGGCGCGTTTTTGGATGAGCGTTTTTGGGGTGCAGGGGAGTCCCGTGTTTGCGGATTTTGTTGTCTGTGAAAAAACATGCAATTTTGAAGATTTTTTCAAAAAATTTTAAATTAAATAAGAAATAAATTTTAAATTTTTTAATTTTTTGAAATTTAATCGAATTTTAAAAAAAAAAAAAAAATCTAAAATTGTGTTTTTTATGAGAAAAAATTTTATTCGTTTGCGCTCAAATTTCACACGAATAAAAAAAATTTGGATGAGCGTAGCGAGCGAAGCGAAAATTTAAATTTTTCATGCCCCTAAAAAAAATTACCCCAAAGTTTTTATGTTTTTTTTTTTTTTTTTTTTGCGTTTGTTCGCTCGATTCGGGCAAACGGCAATGCGATTTTGATGAAATTTTAGGGGACCTTCAAAAAATTTTGGAACTTAGACTTTGCACGTTTTTGGGTAAAAAAAGAAAAATTTCTCATGAAATCGTATTTTTTTTACGTTTTTTTTTCGATTTTTAGTGCAATTTTTTTCGGACTTTTGGGGTCGATTCGGACCAAACGGGGGGGGGCTAGAACGTTATTTTTCACATGGACATTAAGGTTTAGTGATGTTTTGTTTTTGAAAAAAAAAATTTAAAAAACATTACCCAGAAAAACAAAAAAATAAAGGTTTAAATTAAGTTTTTTGAGGTTTTTAATAACAATTAAAAACAATAACAATAGAAACTTGACAACAATCACTTCAAGCTTTAAAAAAGATTGATAAGTAAAGAGATCCCACGCAAACTAAAAACTTAAAAAAAAAGCTCATCCAAAAACGCGAGGGGATTTTAGCTTTTTTCCTATTTTTAAAAATTAAGGTTTGTGAAAAAAAAATTTTAAATTTGGGATAAAGAGCGGTGTTTAAGTCAAAAAATTTGTTTTAAAAAAAAAAAAAAAAAAAAGTAAAATTTCGATTTTCATAAGAAAAAATTTTTTCGATTGCGCTAAAAATTTCACACGGTTTTTTTAATCATAAAATTATGGTTGGGAAAAAATAAAAAAAAAATCGGTTTTAAAGCATGTAGGTTTTATAAGTCTTTTTTTTTAAAATCAAAAAAAAATTGAAAATGCGATTTCAGAGAAAAAAATTTTTCGATGCGCTCAAAAAACGGGCAGTTTTAAGTTCAAAGATTTCAAAAGGGCTCAAAATTTTTTTTTGATTGGGGGGCCCGGTTTTAAAAAAAAAACCAAAAACAAAAAAAAAAAACCTTTTTTTATGATTTGGTTTTTTTTTAAAAAAAGGGTAAAAAATTTTTTGGGGTTTGGGTTTAAAGGGGTGGACTCTAAAATCTAATTTTAATTTTTTTTTAAAATTTTTTTTTGTTATGAAAAAAATTTAAAAAAAAATAAAAAATAAATGTTAATATTCCCTTTTATTAAACCCTTATTGTTATTTTCAAAAAATTTTTGAATTTCATGGGAAAAATAAACAAAAAGGGAAATTTTTATTTTTAAATTTTTTTTATTTTTAAAAAGGGGCCCCAATTGGAGAAAAATTTTTTTTGATTTTTAAAAATTTTTCTTTAATTTACTTTTTGTTTTTTTTTTTTTAAAATTTAGGAAATTGCATTTTTTTTGTGAAAAAAATTTTTTTTATTTAAAAATTCTTTAAATTTTTTCCTGAAATTTGCCTTTTTCTCAAATTTTAAAAAAGGTTTTTCCCCCTCCCTTAAAAAAATTTTAAAAAAAAGGGGAAAATTGGGCCCCGTTTGCCCAATTTCCCAATTACAAAATTTTCAAAAAATCCCAATTTTTTTTTAATCGTTTTAGAAAAATCCCTGAAAAAAAGAAAAAAAAAACAAAATTTAAAAAAAAGTTGCATTTTCCCAAAAGCAATCTCCTTTTAGAAAAACCCAAAAAGCAACAAAAAAACAACCCCCAAAAAAAAACCCCTAAAAAAACCCGGCCCCCAATGATTTTTAATTTCATGACATTAGTCAAAAAAAAATTTATATAAAAAAAAAAGTTTTTTGATTTTTTCAAACTTGGGGGGCTTTTTTTTTAAAGCCCGTTTTGTTTAATTTAGGTTCCCAAACAAATTTTAAAAATGTCCCGTTTGTTTTTTTTTTTAAAATTTTTTTAAAAAAAACCCTTTTTTTTTTTTTATTTAAAAAAGTTTTTTTAGGGATACGGGATATTTGCCCCCAAAAAACCCTTTTGTTTGCATTTTGAAATGTATAAAACAAGTTTCCCGTAGGAAAAATTTTTCCCAAACGGGGGCAAATTAAACATTTTCCCAAACCCAAGCTATCATTTTTTTCTTATTAATCAACCCCGTTTTAAGGGGGTTTTAAACGAGACCTCTTTTTTTGTCCCGGATGAAAAATTTAAAATTTTTTTGTAATTAAAAAAATTAAAAATCCTTTTTTATTTTTTTTTAAAAGTTTTTTAAAAATTTTTTGTTTTTTTATTTTTAAAAATTTAAAAATATTTTGTTTAGATAATAGGGCCCAAAGGGTTTTTAAGAAACGCCTGTTTTTTTTTGATAAAATAAAATTTTTAAAAAATTTTTTTCAAATTCAATGAAAAATAGGGGAAAAAAGGTATTTAATTTGGGATTTTAAAATTTAAGAAACCGAAAATAATAAAATTAAAGGCCCCGGGGGGCCCACAAAAAAATCATAACAAATTTCCTTTTAATTTAAAAACAATTTTTTTTTAAGAAAAAAAGAAAAAAGGGATACTAAGAGTTACAGCACATCAGTTGGAGCTGGTTCAATGCTCAACCATATCTCAAGAACCGGCGTAGCTTCTGAAATCGTTGATATCTCATCCATGCAACTCTGGAGGAGGTATTTTTGAAAAGGATTCCATGGCTCATTTCCCTATATCAGACTTAGTGTTTGCACGGTTGAAGTGCGTCCTTACAAGGTGGAGAAAAGTATGTTCTATAGTGCTCTTTTCGTGCAGAACAACGAACAACGAATAGCGCAAATCGTTTTATTTGTTATGCTATCTCCTCCATAAATATTACACACAAACTCTTCTACACCATCCATTGTTTCTATTCTACAATTCTTCGAAAATTGTGGAACTGAATGTTATCGGTACACTAGACTGTATTGACAACGAACCAGATCCTTTATCGTAGCAAGAAGAAGCTTATACTAGAATTATACTTCATGCTAATCACGCGACAGGAGTGGGATATGAAGACTTTGTTATTATTTGTGACGACACGGATGTCGCCATATTGATCCTCTTCCATTTGCCATCATCAACCAAAAGGTTAACTACACTGATGTTCACTGATGTCCAAGGAGCACTTGTGGCAGAACCTATAACCATGTGCCATGTTAGTTTGTGACATCAGCAAGGCTCTTCGAGGCACGAGATTTCTTCATGGATTTTAAGTGTTTTAGCAAAATGTTTGTTAGTGTCGACGCCGTTTCTTTTTTGATGAATGTAATTATAACATTCACGAGTCAGAGCTCGCAGTGTACGGATGTGTCTAGTGCGTCGTGAGTAAGCCGCGAGCACAACGTTTTCGTAAGTTTGGATATCAATCCACTTGCAGAGTATTATTATCAAATGCTTATAGACAGCCGCATAGCGACTGTTCTTATTTTGATATTACATAGTCTAATAACTACTTTAAGTTTAACATCATCAGTTCAACATACAAATTCTACTAAACATACATTATACAAGTTGACAACAATAACGACAAAACAATAGTTAATATAATTATTTGTATGATGATTTATGAGATTAGATTACGAATTTATGATTCAAAATACAAATTAAAGATTAAAGAACACACAAACACAATAAATACACAATAAAACAACATAACATCAAATACAAAACGAAAACGTACCTAGGTGATTACTGATCATTTTGTGAAATGCCGAATTGGTAGTAAGAAAAGGCTTGGCAAATGGTAGAAATTAGTTAAAAGCTGTTGGAAGACGAGTGAAGGAGACGGGAAGGAACTTTGAGGGAACAATGCAATACACCCAGAATGTCTTAGGATATCTAGGTGGCAGTGATTGTATCGCGACGTGTCGTTGGCGATGTAGATGAAAGCGGTGTTCACATCTTTTACCCAGGGTTAAACTAAAGACGTACAGGAATACTGGAGGCCGCTTCGCTAACAATTTTTCCAGTCGCGTTGATGGATGAGCTTTTATGGTTGATTATCGTCCCAAATATTATAAAAATTTCGTATTAAAAATAGAGGGAAAATCGTAAAAGTACGACTTCTATGAGAAATATTTCTTCAGATGTCTCTTAAATCGCAACATATAATTTCAGTGATTTTAAACTTAACCATTATGTTACATCAAGATCGGAATAGTCGTTTGCCCTGTCGCGACCCAAATATCACGAAAAATATTTTATAAAAAAATCGAAAAAAATCGTAAAAGTACGATAATCATAAGAAATATCTGATCGGTTGTACCCAAAAACGTGGCAAGTCTAAGTTTAGAGATTTCAAGGGTCCCTTCAAATTTTTATCAAGATCGCATATGCCGTTTGCCCGGTAGAGTGCGAACAGAAAAAAAAACACCCGAACTATTTTTCATTTATTTCTATGGGGGGGGGGGGGGTCAGTGAAGTTGAAGTCTTCGCTTCGCTCATCCAACTTAAGTATTTTGGAATTGTTGTGATGGGAATGTCCGAGGGCTGTTAATATGACTCAATAGCTAAGAAACTCTAGGTCTAAAGTTTCAGCCAGGATTGCCGGTCACGTGTGTCGCCGGAACCTCCAGAGTCGTCGAGCCTCGCGCTTTCTCTTGAGATACGTCATGCTACCGGTCAGTAGGCCTGCACAGGTACATTATTAGTTTTGCTTCCATCACCGACAGATGCAACTCATAAAAGTGTAAGTTTTTGTTTTCTTGTTTTTTAAGTCAAATTAAAACCACCAAATGACAATAAAACCAAATTTTCCTTTATTCACCAAATAACACCATTTTTAGCTACTTTTGCTTTCATAATATCAACGTTATTTGCACGAGTCACCACCTTCCACTCTCGGTTGCTGGTAACTTTAGTTACTTTGTTAATTGCTTTTTAATAACATTCAGACTTAAACCAAAACAAACAGTACACCCTGCACAGCATTTCCAGCTTTGTGGCAAGATTTCGTACCATCAAAACAAGATTAGTCCTAAGCCCATTAGCTTACATCTTTAATCTTTAATTTCTTTCTATCACTAAAACTATCAACTCAAACTATTAACAATTAACTTTCAACTAACAACCCCAAACACATTTTACTATAGAATGTCCTCAACACATGGACGAGAGGAATGATTTTAAACTAAAACCAAATTTAAAAGAAATTTTATATGATGCATCTGAGAATATTGCCAATGTTTTTAAATATCTGAAATCGGCAAGGCTGTACTACAGGATAAATAAATAATACGTCACTATAAAGGAGAATACGGGCACCAATAACCTTAGTGTTGTGTGACCTTAAACCCTAATAACTACTACTACTACTACTACTTGAACCTATAACTACTATTTGGTATTAAACCAAAGTTGCGCTGTCATAATTATAGCTAGGGATAGATCGCTTTTATATGTTTTTCTTTTCACCTTCCTTAAAATACTTACAAAAAAATAACTTCTTTGCAATTATTTTTTCATCCACATAGCTGTGGTTATTGTTTTGTCAGATGTTTGTATTTTTGTAAATAATGTCTGCCTGTCGAAGAAAAGTGAAACTTTTCGAAATATTGCTACATTATAAAAACTTATTTTCCCACCTAAGAGCAGTGTTAAGTTCAATTAATTGTTAAATAACATTTACCTGTTCTACTAAAGTTTCTTTTAAAATAACAAATTTCGGTTGATGATTTATACCGATAAGTTTTATCAAAGCTTTCATCAGAGTTCCCCACGTTTTTAAAATAAGCTTCACACGGCGGTGACTGTGAGTTGTGTGAAAATTATTTAAATAGTTCATCGATTTAAAAAAAAAATTGTGACAACTCATTTACCCGGAACTATTATTACATCGGGCATGGAGGTTACCTGAAGAAGGAGACAGAGTCTCCGAAATATCGAAATATTATAAAGTAAGTAACCCAGGTTATAGTCCAGTGAATGGTTTTGTATTAGTTTATTGATTATTTCACTGTTTTGCAAGAAGGAATGTAAAAAAAACATAAAACACCACCTTTTACTTTAAAAAAGAAACTTGATTTTTGTAGAAATAAAACGCGTTTTCCTACATCACCACTTGTTAGTTACACGTAAGTCTTTCATTCGGGAATGAGGAGGTTCCCCCCTGGTTCCACCCCAGTATTCGCGTTGTGACTGAGGATCGGACTGATCCTCAGTCAAAACGCGAATACTGGATCCGGACTGATCCTCCCCTTCCCTGATCCCTCTCCCCTAGCTCCTGAGTCCTGAACCTGAAGATGGGTGAGTTGTCCATGAAACATCTATGTTTGTTTCCTCTTCATTATCATGCTCTACGTTATTAGGAATGCCATACATTTTTCCGTGTATATTGTGCTGTGGTTGGAATGAAAAAGTATTTTACATACAGCCTCGACTTAAATATTGATTGGTAAGTGTTTGCCCCCTCAAAGATTCGTGCTTTCCAATACTAATTGCAATAATCTTCTTCTCTCATTTCCGCGTCTTCCTGGTCCCATCTCCGCTGTCCCCCCCCCCTCCCCCCCCCCCCCCCCGGAACACCACCCCGACATCTTTTCAGTTCTTCATCTTATCAAAAAGTCTTTACCAAACAATAAATTACTTCTCTATCTCTATCTCTCTCCCTCTGATATTCTCATTGAAACTCAATCTCGGCCGTCGTTCCAGCCACATCTCGAAATTATTTTATATCCGTGGAACCCAACCTTTATTTGGTTCCTTCCACCAATCGTTCTGTCTCACTCTCCTTTGCCTTTGCTTGCTCCGAGATGAATAACTTGATTTGTAACTTACTTCATTCGTTTCATCAAATTGAAATGTTAACATTATCGGCGTGGTTTACAACGCAGGCAAGCAATATGCGTTCATTCATGTCCCGATATTGAAATGATAATTAAGTGCCCTATACCTATCGAGATGTAGACCCAGAAACCTCGCAGAGTCGGGCTCCGACCGCAGATACAGAACAAATTGGTTAAATAACTGACGCATGGGATTATTCCAGGTTATATAATGGGAAATCCAATATCGGCTCATTAGTTCCTTGTCAGTTTTGACATGGATTTTGCTTTTGGTAGATATCATGTACCTGATTTATAAAGCTTATTTTTGTAACATTAAGCAATTTCAAGAGTCACGACGGAACTGACATCTTCTGTTTCATACTAACTAAATGTTTGTAGGAAACCTGGCTACTAACTGGTATCTCTTCAGTGGCTACAGATATAGGCCTATTGTGTATGGAGGTAGATGCATGGTTACTATATGAGGGATGTGACATTTATCTACACTAGGGGAAACGCCAAAGTCGTTGTTAGACAGAGTGAGTGAGCCATGTGTTGAGTCCCCGGGAACATTCCTTTTCTTCCCCCTACCTTAGGCCTCCCTAGCCTATCATAGGCTACAGTGGAGCATTAGGGCCCTAAACTATGACCGAAACTTAAATACCCTATTATTTGTACGAATGTTATAATCAAACTTAAATGCAAATGTTCCCGCGTACTCAACACATGACTATCTCACTGTCTAACAACGACTTTTGCGTTTCCCTAGTCGAGTTAGCTAAAGCACCCTTATAGCCGAAATGTGGGAGACGTGGGTTAAAATAGTCGGTTAAGATTTTGTAATTTCTAGATTGTATTTTAAAATTTATTGAACATGTTTTGAAAGTATATACGCAGTGTAGTCCATCATCTGTGACAATACTATGGAAAACATATCCAGTACGAAATACGTGAAAAATTTGCAAGGTTACTCAATCTACGAGCGGAATTTGGGGGTCCCTTTGACGTCCAACATTCGATTAACCTTGGACACGGCATTTCACAGCCAGGTAAATAACCAACAAAAAAATTATTTCAAAATAAAAAACCCATTGTCGTTAAAATAATTCTATACATTCAACGTATTTTTCAGTTTTTTATTTCTTGTGGGTTTAAATCGCAACAGATTGTGCTCATTTTGCTAGCAGTTCCAGTTACCTGGTCACGGATGTCTGTTTAAAATTTCAGCTCAGTCTATTTGGCCGTTCGCCGTATGGGACCGGGCCCAGACAGACATTTAACATAATTAATCACGAAAAAGGGGACCGATCGAGTAGCGTTGTAGACTACGTTCGCTGCGCTCACTCGTCTAAAAATATGATTATCCAAACCCCTTTATAAGGTTTCTCTATTTCCATTGAGATTTAGTTTCAAATTATCATTTGAATTACATTATTATCCACCAACATGATATTATCGTATGGCAGTTTTTCAAGCTTAAGGAAACTATAGTGCAATTATTTTCATTTTTTAGCTACAACTTGACTTGAAACTGCAAAAAGTTCCTTAAAATCTCAGCCCTTGCATCTTGACTGAGGAAATCCTTGAAAAACCTTCGCTGCCAGTCTGAAAAATTGTATCGCTGCCTTTCTCAATCGGGATGAATACAGGTATGCCAACAGTTACACATTAATCGGTTCTAAAGCGGATAAAGGAACGATAACAGGTACACATTAATCGGTTTTAAAGCGGATATAGTAACAACAGGTACACATTTATCGGTTCTAAAGCGGATAAAGGAACGACAACATGTATACATTAATCGGTTCTAAAGCGGATAAAGGAACGTCAACAGCAACAGGTTCTATTTTGTTATAAAGCTGTGGGTGCAGTATATCTAAGCTTGCGAATCTCCTCTTGGCTTGGTTTAATAAACAAGGCTTGACGTTTGAAGTAGGTTAATCGCGGTTGGAGGTTTTCTGCGATGTTGACATAGAATCGATTTTCATCAAACGGACGGCTTTATAAGCGTGCCGCTCCAAACTTAGCCCGTCTTCCTGTTCCTGTAGAATGCTGAAGGTTTCTTTGGCTAGCCTATGATGTTCAGTGGGGAAACCTGCCCAGGGTGCAATGCATACCCCCATCGTCAGGTGTCGAACTAGGTATATTGAAGTTAGGACATTTGTGAAGGAGTGTTCATTGGCTGTTTAAAAGGTCTCATTCCTTTGCGTTCGCATCAACGACTGAGTAAAACCTCGGGAAAAACCTCCAGTCATGTTTGCCGGTCTCGTCGGGATTTCAACCCGGGGCTTTCCGAATCAGAGTCGCGCGCCTAACGCTTGACCCTACACTGTCGAGTGTCGGCGAGATATGTTCCGAGTGTAAGATATACCGACAGAGGTGGCTCGCGCCTAACGCTTGACCCTACACTGTCGAGTGTCGGCTTCATCTGTTAAACCGAGATATGTTTTATAGGTCTACCGACAGAGGTGGCTCGCGCCTTACGCGTGGAACCATGAGTCGCGAGGTCGTCGGATCGACCCGGACACCGGCAATCCTGAATGAAGGTTTCCGAAGGTTTCTTCAGCGTTTAACCGAATGCAAGAGATTGTCTTCATACACACCCATAAACCCAACAACATAATTCACACCGGATAAAGATGAACCCTACAGCGCCAATATTTAATAGTAAATATTCGTAGAATGCAAGGTATTGAATAAAGTACATGTTTTAAAATATCTAATAAAGAGAACTGTTAGCGGAAAAATAGTGCAAATCCATCCATCAGCGCACAATTTGCCATGGGGGTAGATTTAAAATATCAGAATTAAAATTTCCCCCGAGAGGCAAGCGATAACTTACCACTTAAAAATCTCCTTTTAAACATTTCCTAAAATTGGAATAATTCAAAGCTTGAATTGGACCGAAAATTTAATTTTTACTCAAATTAGTAATTAAAATTATGTTTTAATGTGTTTTCATCCAATCGGTCCACTCTCATTTCCTTAACCACATTTTTCAACCCCCACCCCTAAGAGTTAATATTATTTTTACCTTGATTCCAGCACTCACCAGTGAGGCACCTAATGAGTAATCAGCATGCAATTTGGCATGGAGGAACATAATAATATGAAAAATAATAATCCGCAGGGAGGCAAACGATATTTCACCCCTTCTGTTCCCTACCACCCTTAACTTTGAATTCAGAGTTCAAGATGGCGGACGCACTGGGTAAGCCAGAAGTTGGCTCCGCAACAAACACCGTATACAAGTGTTACAAGTGTGCGAAAAAAGTTGTTAATGGATCAAAGTGCGTCTTGTGTGACAGCCGGTCACACATCAAGTGTGCTAACCTAAACTTTTTAGGGGCTGGTGTCACAAATGACAGTTCAGACGAGCCGAGCCCGTGGCTGTGCCCGGCCTGTGTTGTGCGTGTGTCGACTGAGAGCAGCAAGTCTAGTGCATCCCCTACGGCCGAGGAGTTTGAACCGGCGGTAGAAGTTGTGTTTCTAAGACGTGAAAACATACTACTGAAACGGCTTCTAGATGAAATGGAGGTTAGTAACAAATTGCTTGAAGAGAAAATTATAGATCTCCAGATGCCTATTGCCAATGCAAGGGCCGGGAAACATCCACGCAATAATCGTATGACGTCAGAAGATGGGACGTCATCGTTTCCTCCTATGTCTGGTTCTTCTAAAGCTGTGTGTCAACTGGTCGGCGACCTTGACAACACACACGGAAAGATAAGCGAAAATAAACAAGCTGGTGATGACAGCGAGGTAACTCGTGAAGCAGTGGATGACAATGTTGTGCTAAGTGGGAATCAAAACTCTCCGACTCCACTCTCGACTGGAACTGCATCTGCAGTAGTCAATAAAAGTAAGAAAATCAAAGAAAACAAGAGAATTCAACCCGAGTCAGAAGAAGAGCGCTTTCAAGAGGTGAAATATAAGCACCGGCGCACTAAAGTGATTGTTGGCTCAAGTACCGGTACCTCATCGGCGTCTCTACCGGTTGCGAAGCGGATGTCATGGCTTCACCTATGGAGGCTGCACGAAGGTGTTACCCGGACGAAGTTATGAAATACCTGAAAGAAAAGGAGCCTGGAAAAAAGTACGTGTGTGAGCAACAAAAAGCTAAAGGTAATTACAGTTCTTTTAAGGTGGGCGTGCCTCATGTAATGCAAGACAGTCTTCTCAATGCAGACTTCTGGCCACATGGAGCCGCGGTAAGCCGCTGGTTTTTTCGGGTGACCTCGAAAGAGAAACCCTTGAGGTAATTATCAAGCGCGTCCAAAAGATTCCTTAAGAATACTGCATCTTAATGTTCAGTGTATTAGGAACAAAAGAGTGTAGTTAGAAATGTTTCTTAACGATAACAACTATGACATTTTATGTTTTACTGAACATTAGCTAGTTAAAGATGAATTAGAAGGTTTCAATAAAGCAGGCTACAAACTTGCTAGTGCGATGTGTCGTGCACACTTTAAACATGGGGGTGTGAGTATTTTTGTTAAACTATGTGATATAGAGAACACTGGGGATGTAACAAAAATAAAAACATTTTCAACGGAAAAGATCATGGAGTGTTCTGCAATACGTCTGTGCGACCCGTTACGCTCTACTTAAATAGATTTTCGTTCATATCTCGCCCGTACACATTTTTTCCCCCGCCGGTACAAATACTAACTTTGTACCGGTGTAGAAGAAAAAATCGTACCGTGCAAGATATCAACGAATACATTTTTTTAAGTACGTCAGTTTGTTTGCAAGAGTACGTGTTACAAATAGGAACAAAAATGGGCCTTCCAACCCAAAAATTATGAGAAATATGTCCGGGATATACGTCATAAATTTCCCTATATAAACGTCTTTATTGGGCGTTCCGCTCAACCGAAAAATTAATTTAAAAAATAGTTTTGGCAATGTCAAATGATGTTTATTGATAAATAATATCTGTTGTTTTGATTAAATAATATTTAGGAAAATTTTTATTAGGCCGATAGATCAACCTTAAACATTGATCTTTTGGTTCAAAAACTAAAAAATCAGAAAAAGGGACATATTTATGTATATTTCAATATATTTTGTCATTGTATTTTTTGTTTATATAAAGGTGAAAAATGCTCTTAATTGATACCATTCAGCCATTGTTTTAACCAATCATATTTTGGAAAACGTATTTTGAATTTTTGATGGACAAACATACAATCAAATACACTGTAAAAACTACGTGGCTATGCCGCCCAACTCCTTAGTTCCAAGATTATATTTTTTTTTGGACAAGCCCAATTATGTTTTAAAATTAAAAACCTATTATAAATCAACCATATCATTCAACATTAAAATTATTAATACAAAACCAAACAAATAAAACAATGTGGGTTTTATTTCAACTGTATTTATTTTACAGTGCTACTTGTGTATGGCGTACGCTGCAGCCACACAAACCTCAATATTATAATCGTGTTATATATTTTGGTTCATCTGGTATCTTGTTATTTTAACATTAATTATATTACAAAGTTACAGTGTACCTACTTTAACAGCGAACAGAGAAAATAAGATAGCTGTATTACCGACATTAGGTTTTAGTATATTATTAACACTATAAATTAAATTTCTACTTTGAGTTGTTTAATGTTTATGTTCCTAAATTCTGTTTGATTCATGAAAACAGACACAATTTTAAATTTCATATTTTAATTTATCCCTTGCGTGTACCAGTAGCTGTTGTCAGTGATATATATCTTATAATAATATCTCTTTGGCTTTTACAGGCTTCATAGTTAAAGATTAGCCTGCGTTAATAGTTTTATAATTATTCAGCTGTAGTTGTGGTTTTGGATTAAATTTAAGATAAACATTAATTGTCAAATGTGAGAGTACAAAATAGTATATTACAAGCAAGTAGGAACAGCCATTTAATACCTTACAAGATAATCTGTATATGTTTTTTACCAAAAATTCTTGCAGATTGTTAAGAATATAAAAATATAAACAAAATATCTCTTGATTAGTAAATTTTGATCCACCCCCAAATATAAATAATGATAAAAGTGATTTCTTGAATTATTTAATGATGTATTGGCGTAGTGCCTCTCGGAGAACCAACACTTGACGTCTTGTGCCGCCCGCTCAGCATCGGTGATCGGCGTAGTGCCTCTCGGAGAACCAACACTTGACGTCTTGTGCCGGCCGCTCAGCATCGGTGATCGGCGAATAACCCCATACAATGTGCAGGTTTCGTCGACAACGAACCAGATTTAAAAGCATGGCTCGTTGATCGAGAAACCCGTAAGTTGTACGGGCGTCAGTGTTCTGTCCTTGATGCGTGGATGCTGGCTGAGTGGATCGAGAAACCCGTAAGTTGTACGGGCGTCAGTGTTCTGTCCTTGATGCAGCCTGCGTGGATGCTGGCAGGTGCGTGAACTTGGCACCCCCCACAAGAGCACTAATTCTAAGAATGACTGCTGGCTGAGGTTCTGTGTCCAGCTGAACAAGCTGAGTCGCTACTAGGAAGTTGCCTCCGATGTAAATACAACACACACATAACAAAAACTTGTAGAAATACAGCCAAACCTTACACACTCAAAAGGAATGAGATCTAAAAAAAGGGCCAAGCTCATCTACCCTTCCACATAAACGTACAGTGTCCCATAACAGCATCCTCGAAAAGCTTGGCAAAATAGAATTTGCGATTATTAATTTAACGTAATAGTTTATCCAAGTTCTTTTTTTCTAATTAATTTAAATGTAATAACATGCAAATTCTATTTTGCCAAGCTTTTCGAGGATGCTGTTATGGGACACTGTACGTTTATGTGGAAGGGTAGATGAGCTTGGCCCTTTTTTTAGATCTCATTCCTTTTGAGTGTGTAAGGTTTGGCTGTATTTCTACAAGTTTTTGTTGTGTGTGTGATCTCATTACTTTTTCAAGTTCCATTACAAAATTATTTGTTAAAATATAATATTTTTATCAAAGTTGATTTAAATTCTATGGTATTAGCAGTAACAATATAGGATGTAAAATATCTAGACCCGGATTCATGTACATCCTGGGTATAGGTGGTATAACCATGGTATAACGACGGTATAAGGACTGGACCCCAATTCTTGAGTTCGTGGGAGATGAGTTGAAAACGCAATTTGAAAACGAAGTCGTTTTCGTTTTCGAAGGAATTGGTATTCTTGAACGGTATCGTGGAAAACGTCATGGGTTGTGAGTTGAAAGCATTGATATTAAACCCCTATAGTAGGCTAGATTAGCAGTCTCCTATACCTCCGCACAGGCGCGAACGTAGCAAATTGAAGACTCAACCGGCCCATTTCAAGATGGCGATTTGGTGTTTTAATTTATGCTTTTTTAATGCAATAAAGTATTTTACTGGATTGTTTGATATGGTTTTAGCTTGTGCAGCATGGTATTAAACAAAAGAAACAATACGAAGTGATTGCATAAGGGAATTTAGTAATCATTTGGTGTTAAAGGCTAGTATGCTTACCTGTCAACCTGGCGGCAATCTTGAGAACTATTTGGCCACAAATCGCTCCCATTTGATTAACATGTAAACTGTCATTTTAAGATGGCTTCTAATTGTACCGGAAGTGGACCACCGACTGCTGGTTTAGCCAATTATATAGGATGTCTATGGTTGAAAGAGTATCACGAAATCCAAACACTTTAAAAAGATTTGCGTATAGCAAAGAGCTCGAAAAAGTTCTATATTTATTCTAGATGGCAGTGCCTTCATAAACGCGGGCCAATCGAAAGACGAGTTGTATGAAATGATTTGATTGTTGCAATTATGTAAACAAACAGATGAGCAAGCTCATATCAGAACAATGTTGTGCTGGCATAGGGTTGGCTAGGCTTGTCAAACATGTAAGTATATGTGTGTAAGTATGAATTTTACTAGTCCTATAGCCAAATGGAACTTTAGACCTACACTTTTGCATTATAAATAATTTTCCACATCTGGGCCTAGGCCAGGGACGGTTTCTGATTTGTTTTATGAGAGTATAATGACAACTTTTCTCGTTTCACACATAGAAGCAAAATTTAAAATGTCCGCCATTTGTTAACGTATCGCACTTTCCCGCCTAACTCTGCTTATACCGTCAACAAGTGTCAAGTAACTATGGTTACTTGTTGATTGTATGCCTAGTGTTTAAGGCTTATTTTAAAACCCTTATTTGGAAGCCTTCCAACAAACTTTTTCAACTTTTTTTTTCAAAAGAGACTATATTTCTATAACCTTAATGTCCATGTAAAATATGAACATTGTAGTCCCACCCGTCTGGTCAGAATCGCGGGCCGACGTATTAGATGTTAGCAGTAGCAGTAGCAGTAGCAGTAGCAGTAGCTAACATCCTTAAAGTGATTTTGAGCATGTTTCAAGCCATTTTTTCACCAAGAAGGAATAATCGTACCCCAATAAAATTTGGCATGTGTTGTCAGGTACCTAAATCCCCTCGATTGTGATAGTTTTCAAGTTCACATCACGTTACATGACGGCTGGGTAACACCTCGAATCACCCCAACTCTGCTTGGTGTATAAGGTGCTTGAGTGTGTAGCGCACCGCGGCTTGGCTGCGGCGCCCTAACGGGCACCTAGATAAGTTTGTGTCTGTTAACTGTACCCCTTTGACTTCGACTCAATCAAATCAAGCATGCGATACGAGCATTTACAAGGAAGTGTGGTGATATGTAGTCTGATCTGGTAAGTTGTAACGACTGCAATATTCTGCGAGCTAACCTCCAAGCAGCGGTCTGGGGGCCTATTTACTAGCTCAAAACTACAATATTGTCGATCGATAGTGAGTAGTGACAATTTCGTAAAAAAAAAAAAACTAATGTTAATATGATGAAGTTTAAATGAGCATAACTGCTGACTTTTCACCACCTTACCGAATAAATATTTAATAAAATTAATAAATTGAAAGTCGTTTAAACTCTTCAATTACATTTTTACAAGTACATGTGTTCAAATTGTAAGCAATATGGCAAGAATAGCCATATTGCTTAGGACTTACATTAGACCCAAGGTGTTGGGTAATTTTTTAAACAACTGTGAAGGTATGCGCTGAGAAAATAAGATATGGAAACTTTATATGTAGAACAAGTTGTTATGGTTTCCACTATGTTTGACCAAAAGGAATGCTGACTGTTTAACGAGAAACTATTAGCTGGTGACCAAGTGTGGTTTTGGACGGGAGTTCTATTCGAGATGTCAAAGAAGAAGGTGAGCAGAGCCTGAAGTCACAGGAACTACCGAGTGCTCCCGCCTCGGCGGGAGTAGCACAGTACACTTTGGACATCGGGGTAGAAGGTTAGAACCAAGAAGACAGATGTCAGTAATCAGACATGGTCTAAATACTCACATTTGAAGTATTTGAAGTACTAGATACAGATACTTGAGATTTGGGTATTTGAGATACAAAATATAAGATAGTATCTTAATATACTTTCAGAAAAGATACATTTTAAATACTGTAAAATCCCAAAGAATATTACACACTAAATAAAATACACAAATTATGAACAAGAAATTAGACTAACAGTTTTGCCCCAGCTGCCAGTCAATAGAGCACGGTAGACTTATCTAGGCTTAGCTGCTAGAAGTTTGATTGTACAAGGGAATGAGTGAAACAAGGTTGCTATTACAATAGAATAATGCAATTTAAATGGCAGTTATATTGTGCACAATAAACTAGTTATAATAATAATAATAATAATAATAATAATAATAATAATAATAATAATAATAATAATAATAATAATAATAATAATTCAATTCAATTCAATTTCAATTTATTTGATTAAACACACACAATACATTTAACAATATCAAACAAGCAAGTTGCCTTCATGAGCAGACTGCTCGTGTGAAGGACTGCTTCACATATTAACATTTTAATTGTGCCAGCCGCCACGGTAAATATTAATGAACTATACATCCTTAAAACCTTAACAAAATAATTAACCAATTTACTAAATAAATAAAATTAAAATACAATGTATAATTAAAAATTCATGGTAATAAGTTTTAAATGTAACCAATTCAATAATACATTTCAGTAAAACAACGAACAAGTAGGCCTACATAGATAATCTTAATATTAAAGGTAAAAGCAATTTTAAAATGGAAAATAACTCACCTCTCTTTTACTGCATTTTCTGCAAGTTTTTTAAAATGAACATATTTCATACTTGGTTTAAACTCTGGAATCTTGCATAAAATAGAATTGAACAGATATGGGCCTTTATATGATAACTGGTTACGTGTATTTGTTAATCTAAAGTCAGGTACGGTTAAACGTAGCACTGATGAATTTCTAGTATTGACAGCACTATTCACAAAGTCATGGTTACTAAGATTATTAAAAACATATAAAACAGTTCTATAAAAATACAGTTGTGGCAATGGGAGAATGTCGTGCTCTATATAAACAAAGTCAGTTGACTGAAGCCGCTGAAGATTAAATATGGTTCTCATGATATAGTTTTGAGCAGTGATCAGTGATGTTAGTTTATAATCAAATGTTCCCCCCCAATGAATGATACCAAATTGCAAATTCGATTGAAAAATAGCGAAATACAATTGCCTTAGAACATTTAATGGCATAATTTTTTTAAGATAGTAGATGATATAACTGATGGATCGAAGTTTTGTTGTTAACATATTTATATGCATGCTCCAACTCAATGATGAATCCATATACAATCCCAAATATTTTATATACTCGCAGCTTTCAATACACTTGCATTCACAATTAGTTGTTTCAATGCAGTTTGATTCATGGTAAACAATGTTCATTTGAGGAATAGTAGTCTTCTCTTTAAAACGAAATACAATGAATTTGGTTTTTGAACTATTTAAAACAAGACCGTTATTTCTAAAATACTTAGATAAAATGTGTAGATCATGATTGACAAGCATTTGCAAAATTACATACGTGACGGCTGAAAGCACTAAAGCTGCATCATCTGCAAAAAGAGTAACTGAAGCATACAAAGGCAATATTGCGAGATCGTTTATAAAAATTAGGAAAAATATTGGGCCCAACACAGACCCTTGAGGAACCCCTCGTACTACAGTCAATTTCATGCTGTGTGTTCCATTTATGACAACGATTTGCACTCTTCTATTTAAATATGATTCGAACCATTGACCAATTTTTCCTCTTAGACCACATCTGTTGAGCTTATTTACCAATAAGTTATGAGAGATCATATCAAACGCCTTACTGAGGTCCAAATACAGTGCCATGGTCTTGTGATTCTTTTCCATTGCTTTGGTTATATGACTTGTGTGATTCTCTATTGCCATGTCAACATTCTTCTTTGGCAAGAAACCAAACTGAATCTCAGAAAAGAATTGATTTGACTGTAGAAAGTTTAAAACCTGATTTTTTTACACAAACCTCTAAAATTTTTGATATTGAAGGCAACAATGAGATGGGTCGATAATTGTTAACCATGATTTTATCACCACTTTTAAAGATAGGGATTATAAGAGCCGTTTTTAAAATATCAGGCACATAACCATCATTAAGAGAAAGATTGAATAAATGTTTTAAAACAGGTACAAAAATATCAATGTTATCTTTTATCATACAAATATTTAATCTATCAATTCCTGCGCTTGATTTGCTTTTCATGTTTCTAATAACTTCAACAAGATCAGCTTCAGTTATATCAGAGACGTGCATGGTTTGGTTAACCCACTGCATACCATGATCGTTACTAATTGTATCGTCGTTGTTAGCATTGGTCGCCGCTGTATTCGCAACATTTATAAAATATTCATTAAAGTAATTAGAATTTCGGTTATTCGGTTAATAATAATAATAATAATAATAATAATAATTAAGCGAGCGAAGCGAGCGTTTCCATTTGACTCTGCCGGAAAAATTAGTCACTGGTTTTGTTTTTTTGTTTTTTTGTTTTTTTGTTTGTTTGTTTGTTTGTTTGTTTGTATGTCTCGCCATAACGTTCGAACGGAGGTTCGGATCGAGTTGAAATTTTGACCATCCGCAAGCTTCGTTCTCGATTGAATGCCATTAGTTTTGTGGCAAAATCGTTCAAAAAGTTAAAAAGTTACATTAAAGTTAATCGAAAGTTTTTTTTAAACTAAACGGCGACAAAATCTGAGATGGCCAAATCATTTAGAATGTCCGTCCGGTCACGAATATGTTAATTTTATTTTGATCCGATAAGTAGTGTAGATGAAAATTACACTAGGAAACGCTCAGTTGGACGCGTTGATAAGCGAGCACGTGCTATAGCTAGACGGTAGACCCACATTGCACATTTTTATATATAAAAAAAAAAAAAAATTACGACGTTCGCGTTTCCAGTATTATTTATTATTGCCAAGGTATTTGGGTAAACCCGTGTGTAAACCTTTACTTTGTGGATAAAATCCACCGCCATCTAGAGGACCTTGACACCTTGGGAAAAATATTTAAACTCACTGCTTTCTCGAAAGTATTGTGATTACTTCTAGGTGGCAGTGCATTAGAAACTTCGCGCGTCTTTTCGTTGCCATGGCAACGTTACTTTTGTTATAATGTAATTTCCATCTACACTACTTATCGGATCAAAATAAAATTAACATATTCGTGACCGGACGGACATTCTAAATGATTTGGCTATCTCAGATTTTGTCGCCGGTTAGTTTGAAAAAAAAACTTTCGATTAACTTTAATGTAACTTTTTAACTTTTTGAACGATTTTGCCACAAAACTAATGGCATTCAATCGAGAACGAAGCTTGCGGATGGTCAAAATTTCAACTCGATCCGAGCCTCCGTTCGAACGTTATGGCGAGACATACAAACAAAAAAAAAAACAAACAAACAAACAAACAAAAAAAAAAAAAAACAAAACCAGTGACTAATTTTTCCGGCAGAGTCAAATGGAAACGCTCGCTTCGCTCGCTTAACAAAAGTAACGTTGCCATGGCAACGAAAAGACGCGCGAAGTTTCTAATGCACTGCCACCTCGAAGTAATCTATATACTTTCGAGGAAGCAGTCTATTTTGTCCCAAGGAGTCAAGGTCCTCTAGATGGCGGTGGATTTTATCCACAAAGTAAAAGTTTACCCACGGGTTTACCCAAATACCTTGCCAATAATAAATAATATTGGAAACATGGCCCCGTGGACTGCGAACGTCGCAAATTTTAAAATTTAAAAAATGTGCAATGTGGGTCTAGCTATAGCACGTGCTCGCTTATCAACGCGTCCAACTGAGCGTTTCCTAGTAATAATTAAGCAAGCGAAACGAGTGTTTCCATTTGTCTCCGGCGGAAAAAATAGTCACTGGTTTTGTTTTTTTGTTTTTTTTTGTATGTCTCGCCATAATGTTCGAACGGAGGCTCGGATCAAGTTGAAATTTTGACCATCCGTTTTGTGGCAAAATCGTTCAAAAAGTTAAAAAGTTACATTAAAGTTAATCGAAAGTTTTTTTTTAAACTAAACGGCGACAAAATCTGAGGTGGCCAAATCATTTATAATGTCCGTCCGGTCACGAATATGTTAATTTTATTTTGATCCGATGAGTAGTGTAGATGGAAATTACATTATAACAAAAGTAACGTTACCATGGCAATGAAAAGTCGCACGAGAATTCTGGTCACTAAGCACTGCCACCTAGAAGTAATCAAAATACTATCGAGGAAGCAGTGTATTGAGTTTAAATAGTTTTCCCAAGGAAATGATGTCAAGGTCCTCTAGATGGCGGTGGATTTTATCCACAAAGTAAAACCCAAATACCTTGGCAATAATAAATAATATTGGAAACATGGCGCCGTGGACAGCGAACGTCGCAAATTTTAAAATTTAAAAAATGTGCAATGCGTGTCTAGCTATAGCACGTGCTCGCTTATCAACGCGTCCAACTGAGCGTTTCCTATTTAAATAACATACGTATGCATTAAACTGAAGAAAGTGACGACGAAATGCCAGAGGGCATGGACAGAAATGAGAGGGAGGCATGATTGTCTCTACTGTGCGGCTAGACTCATGATGACTTTATACAGTAGATGCGGGCATAAGAAAACAACAAGAAGATTAACATGAAATACAAGTTACAAATTACAATTATTATTTATTTTCCACTAAAAGGATTAAGTAGGAAGGTTGGCAGAAAAGGGCAGTATGCCCCAAGCATGACAATGACAATAAGCAATGGCAGTGATCAAGTGCCACATTAGTTACCTCCAAGAATGAGAGAAATACAAGTTGCAATAAATACTACAATGAAATACAAATAAAATACCCTTGTCTTGCCTTAGAAAGAAGAAATTAGAAAAAAATAGAAAGTAAAAGTAAATATGGAAAAATATGAATGTGAAAAGTAGAAGTAAATTAGAATAACCATTTAATTAAATAGGGTTTACTGCATATACTTTTTGTTGCTCATTATAACTTGGGAGTACTAGGATTCGAGACAACGCTACTCAGACGCACAGTCTTATTCAGATTTCAGCAATATATGAGTGTAATAAACAAGGCATTCTCTTCATGTTTGAAACACGTCTTTTAACTGTGAAAAACCATGTTCATCTTTCAACCCGAATTCTTCAAAACACAGTACGATCTTGGTCAGCAATCTCTGAGTCAGGGAAAGGGAAGGACCTTGCATCGCCCCATGTTCTAGTTCTGGTGGTGAAGCCCTTTGGTAAACCCTGACTCAGCAGATTATCTACATGGTGGGGGCGCCGGTTTTTTATTCTTAACGGTTAAAAATTTGTTTTGGGGAATTTTGGAATTGTTTTGCTTGAGAAATTTTAATGCTTTGTTTTGTGATGATTTTGAACTAATTACGTAGATAAGTGGTTGTCTACATGATGGAGTCAAGCCAGATTTGTTATTTTTCTGGACAAAACTGTCTTTTGAGCGATTTTGGAATTTAAGATGTTTGGAATTTTAATTTTTTAAATTGGTTAAAATTATATTTTTCTCTATTTTTTTAATTCCTACGATATTAAAAACGTACCACTTGTATTGTTTTCATAATGAGATGCCTTGGGTTAAGCATTTTTTTAGTACAAAACGCTGTTTTAGAAAATTTTGGGTTCAATTTAGTTTGGTTTAAATAAATAAATAAATTGTATTTAGAGTCTACCCACTCAGTTATATAACTGATTTTCAGTGGGGGACAGTAAATCAAAGCGACCAAGCCAACCCTGTAGGCCCTGACGCAATCGACGAGTGAGCGATAACCAACCAAAGATCGATATTTTTAATAGGAAATAAAGCAATCAGTGGTATGGACAGTGCGAACACCCGCGGATCAACGCCAGAATCAACAAGGCCTATTCAGAACAACTTTGAATTTATTACGTGCCTCGTTGCTAGGACGGCTCCAAAGTCACCGTTTACAAACTAAGACAAGAACTGATGGACTTAAGTCCAAATCAGAAGATAAAAAAAATTCTGACTTTGGTGGGAATCGGACCCTGGACCTTCTGCATTGGAAGCAGATACGCTAACCAGAAGACCAACGAGCCACACATTTTTAAGGGTAACCAGTAACGTGATACAGTGAACGGTAATACCGTCTTTTTTGTTTTGTGTACACTGTGTAATGATGAGTTAGGCGCTTTGTTTTTGTTTTGTTTTATTGCGATTGTTAAAGAGGGTACGCTGGGCTTGGCCCAACTCAAATGCGCGCACTCAGGTGTTGATGATTTCTGCTGAACGGTTGGTAATATCACTACCAAATTTCGCATGGATATTAATAAAGTACATTTGTATTGATATCCGTAATTGGTTCCAAAATTAAGCATTAAAGATCCATTGCGAGACATAAGTCCAAAATAGGAAATAAAATGGGAAATCCCAAACATGGATTCCAATTTTGGAAAATTCTCACCAAACTGTTTATCTGACGCTCAAACCAAATTAACTTACGCGTTCACATTGATTTTAACGTTGATATCCAGTATGCAAATTTGAGTTTAAAAAATCTGTACACTTGGAATAAACTCCCGAATTTGACCAAAATGGAGTAATTTTCGGTGATTTCACCAATTTTTAATTCAAAATCGATTAATTAATTTAGGAATACGCGTACTGGATAGCATAGATTTGTTCTTTATAAACGTTAATGTGAAATTTGATTACGGTGTTAGAAACCGTTTACCCGGAAAAAACAGAAAGCTGAGTGCCTAAACTCGTCTCCGCGCCAGCCTCAGCGACTCCTCTTAATTATAGGAAACCTTATGCAAGTGAAATATATTTTACGTAATAATTGTTGTGTAGGAGTTTACGAGAGCTTGTTTATGAGCTTATTGAAGTTTGTGTTTGACATTGTTAACATGTAA
>JAMZAV010005986.1:0-60535 GCA_024449915.1 Sweltsa coloradensis | reverse complement strand
AAAAAATTTGTTTCCGAATGCCTTGTTGATTCTGGCCTGTCTGCGGTGGAATCGTGTCAGCTTCATTCATCGGTTTTTTTACTTTAAATGGCGGTCTATGGGGTCATTGTGCGTCGTCAATGGTTTGGCGTCTAAAAGTTGGCTTGGTTGGCTTTTAAAATGTAATTTTACTTCCTAAAAATCAGTTGTGCCTACGAGTAAACTCTAAACGTTTTTAAATTTTATTTTTACTCCACTCAATCGATAGTTTTGTATGGTCACAAAGTGGAACACGCCCGGGGCGTTGATGGGGACGATTGGTCGAGCCATGTTTCAGTGCATTTTTACTAGACTGACGTTGAAATTTAAACGAGAAAATTTTAAATGACAATCACGAATTACCTTTTTTAGTTTTTGTATGTGTTGAAAAAAGTGGGAATATTATTATTTATTATTTATTTATTATTATCATCATTATTATTATTATTATTATATTATTTTATTATTATATATTATTATTATTATTATTATAATAATTATTATATTATTAATAATATTATTATATTAGTAGTAGTAGTAGTAGTAGTATTTATTATTTTTATTTTTTATTTTTAACAGATAACAAGACTAACATCTGCTCGGCTGTGGGTGACGTGGACCATGGAGGGGGACAGTGAGCCCCCTCATGTCTTCTCAGCTGCCTATAGGCTGGTTCAGCTAAAGATCATGATAATTAGAGCAGACAGAATTGAGTTTGGTTGGCTTAGGCTGAGTCGTTCTCAATCTGAGCTTTCGACAGTGGCGGAACCTCAGTCAGCCCAGTGGCGTTGCATACAAGGTAAGCACACTTATAAGTGGTGTGGTGTAACAGATGAACAAGGACTACATCTGCTCGGCTGTGGGTGACGTGGGACCATGGCAGGTGACAGTGAGCCTCCTCATGTCCTTCCTCAAGCTGCCTATAGGCTGGTTCCAGCTGAGCATCATGATATTAGAGGCAGACATTGAGTTCTGGTGCGCTAGGCCTGAGTCGTTCTCCAATCTGAGCGTCGCACAGTGGCGGAACCTCAGTCAGCCAGTGGCTTTTTGCATACAAGGGTAAGCACACTTATAAGTGCTGTGATGTACCCACAAAATAAAAAAAAACTTGTAAAAATACAGCCAAACCTTACATCATTACAATTATTGCATCTATTAATTTAAACGCAATAGTTCATCCAAATTTTTTTTTTTAATTAATTTAACGTAATGGTCATGCAAATTCTATTTTGCCAAGCTTTTCAAGGGTGTTGTTACGGGACACTGTACGTTTATGAATTAAGAATGCGCAAATGTGGAAGGGTAGATGAGCTTGGCCCTTTTTGGATCTCATTTCTTTTGAGTGTGAAAGGGTTTGGCTGTATTTTTACAAGTTTTTTGTTATGTGGTGGATCTCATTACCTTTTTCAAGTATCATTGCAATTTTTTTTTTTAAAATATAATAAATTCATCAAAGTCGATTTAATTGCTATGGTTTTACCAATAATAATAACAATAGAATGTAAAAATAAAGTGGTACAAAGATTGCTTTTGTAAACAATGTAGCGATTTTTGTCACGTAACTATAGATTTTTGTTGTTTGTATGCCTGTATACGGCTTATTTTAAAACCTTTATTTGGAAGCCTTCCAGCATTTTTTAAAAATGTTTCTTTCAAAGGGAATTACATCACTATTCCCTTACTGTCCATGTAAATATTAACGTTGTATCCCTCCCCGTTTGGTCAGAATCGCTGGCCAATTGAAACTGACGAATAGTAGTAGTAGAAAGCCACAAACGTCCTTAAAGTGATTTTGAGCATTTTTTCAAGTCACATTTTCACCAAGAAGGAATGCTCGTACCCCAACCAAATTCGGCATGTGTTGCGAGTCCCTAAACCCCTCGTTTTTGATAGTTTTCAAGTTCACATCACGTTTCATGAGGGCTGGGGGGACCCCTCGAAATCACCCAAACTCTGCTTGCTGTATAAAAGGGGCCTGAGTGTGTAGCGCACCGTGGCTGGACTGCGGCGCCCTAACGGGCACCTAGAGAATGACAAAGCATGAAGAATTTTATCTTATGTCGGAAAAGAGCGTATTATGCTCGTATCTTGTTATTTTTTAACCACCATAATTTTTTAAAACGGTCATACTTGTTATTTAAGGATATTCACCCGCTCAACTAAAAAAAATATTTCATTTAGGCTTACTCTTATGAATTTTGAAACTTTAAAAGAAAATTATTTGGGGCCCCCATGACCCCCAAAAATGTAAAACTTGGTATTATTCGAGCTAGGTTCCATCGGCAAATTTCCCATAAGAAATAACATGGGAACAATTTAAGCCCCGTGACTTTGGAGGATTTTATCCAAAAAAATATTGGCCATTATTGACGTTCCGGGAGCTTTTCTTTAAATTTTCTTTTTTTTGTAATTTGGCCAAGTGGTTCGGTCAAATATGTTGATAACCCAAGAAGGGGGGTAATTTTTAAATGCATATCTTTGCGTGTTTGAGAGTATATTTGTGCATAGTTTCAAGACACTGTGTCATAAAGGGCCATTTTGATTGGTACGATGCTCTTATATCTATGGGAACAAAAAAAGCAGGTAAAAGCCGATTTTCCGATTTCCCAAAACTTCAATTTTGCAAATTTCTGGTTTTAAAAAATTGTAAAATTCGAAAAAAAACCCACAGTTACAAGATATAATTTTTTTTAAATTGTATTTAGTGTAGTATTATCCCATATATTATAGGAAAAAAAAGTTTTGGGGTAATAGCCCCTAAAAATTTGAGTTTAAAGTACCAAAGGTGACCCTGGAATAAAACGCTTTTTTTAGACAAGGACTACTCTTGTTTTCCATTCCCGGGGTTAAACGCTGACATCCATTTTTGTACACCGTATGTATAAATCCACGTCAAAAAAAAACTTTAAAACTTGAACTGAACAATTACGATCGTTTATTTTTTGTATGTTAGACATTATATTAAAAAGCATTGGATAACGTTTCCCATAGCCCCGAAATTCGTGTGGGCCCTATGTTAGAAGGGTTTGTTTAAATTAAAAGTTTTCATAATGTTCCAGACGTATTAATCATTAAATAAAAAACAAATTAATTAATAGTAAGATATTATTTTTTATGGGTTGAGATGTTTTAACTAGAACATGATGATTCCCTTTTGCGGGCCTACAGCAATACGTTGTTGAGATTTTTAAATGTCATTTTTTTCCCTGTATCATAATCAGTAAAAACTTTTCTTCTTCTTGTTTGTCAGGAGCGTGGTTGTTGGTGGTTCAGCCCCTGAACGCGACCTAGAAGACTGGGTCGAGTCCGGGGGGCGTGCAGGTGAGGGGGGAGTACACCCGGAAGTCTTTACGAGCAACATCGTCACAGGGGTAAGCAACAGTGGAAGTATAAGACTATAGGTATCGTGCCGCACGCTAATTGGGTTTAGGTGTTGTGTTCATTTGTTAATTTGGCTAAAATACTAGGGCAACCTAGTACAAAAAATTTTTAACATTTGCTTTTGACTGCGGAATAAATACTCAAGTCAGCAAGAAATTCAGTGGGAAGAACTCAAGCAGAAATGAACTTCTTTGTGAATGAAATCAAGTTAGCAATGAACTTAGTAGTGAATGAACTCAAATCAGCAAGAACTTTAGTCATTAGTAGGAATGAACTAAGCAGCAATGAAATTCGTGGTGAATTAACCAAATCGCAATGAACTTCAGTAGGAATGAAATAATCAGCAATGAACTTCAGTGGTGAATGAAAAATCAAGTAGCAAGAACATCAGTAGTGAATGATCTTCAGGGACCAATGAACTTTATGGTAATTAATAAGTCAGCAATGAACTTTAGTAGTGAATGAACTCAAGTCAGCAAGAAATTAGAGGTGAATGAACCAAGTCAGCAAGAAAATTCAGTGGTGAATGAACTCAAGTCCCCAATGAAATTTAGTATTGTATGAATCAAGTCAGAAATAAAACTTCAGTGGTGAATCAACTCAATCAGCAAAGAGCTTCAGTATTGAATGAACCGTCAGCAATGAATTCAGTAATGAATGAAATCAAATCAGCAATGAACTTTAGTATTTAATGAAAAACCCTCAGCAAGAACTTTTAGTGTTGAATGAACTCATTCGAATGAACTTCAGAGTGAATGAACTCAGTCAGCAAATAAAATTAAGTAGTGAATGAACTAAATAGCAATGAAAATCAGAAGGTATAATCTTCGGCACCAGGGTTTCATCTAGTCCCCCTGCTCCCGACTATATACCACCAATTAAATACAGCAACTGCACTTGAGGAAGGGAGGGTATATAACGTACACTTATTTGTTTCTCTTGTTTTTCTGACCTGAGGGTTGGTGGGAAAGGCCCCTTTCTCGCCGTAATGGTGTACGAGTTCGAGGGATGTCGCATACAAAATTGTTTGCAATTTTACTGTCCACCCTCACACTGATGAAGTGGTATTTAAAAGTTTGGGGGATGCCAACTATTGAAAATGGAAATAAAAACTTTCGTTTACAAACAGGTTTCGTCAAACTAAAGAAATTTACCATCGGAAAAAATACTCGTTTTTTCAAGTTCAAAGAAAATTACTCAGAAATAAAATCGACCGAAAAATTTTTTAGTTTCACTGTATTTTATGCAGATAAGCCAATATTTTTTATTTGTATGACCTTTTTAATATAAACAAAAAAAAACATGTACACTTTTAGTCAGAAACGTTTTTTAATAATGTAATTATTGCCATGAAAAGAAGATGAGTGGTGGGATGACGTACAAATACAAAAAATAAACCTGAAAATAAAAAAAAATGTATGTTTTGAAGTAACTTGCCCAGACCCGCTAATGTGATAACTAAATGCAGAGGTATTGGAAAAAACACCACTGACATTACAACGGTGAAAAATTTTCAAATAATTGATGGATTTTCCTTAACAGATTTTTTTTAAAGAAATTTTTGGCCTAGGATTAGTTAAACTAGGCAAAAAATTTAACGTATAGTTATGAAAAATTCTGAGGCACATTTTTGGGGGGGAAATTATTGAAATTTTTCTTCCTCCCTCGGTTGCTCTTATCTGTTAGTACAAAAAAAAGAAATTTCCATGCCAGAAAAACTTTTTTGAGGCCGGTCGGTCTATACAAGTGCTGAAATCTTTAAATATTCGTTTTTTTTTTCAAAAATAACTCGGCCTCTGTGATATTTTTCATCTCTCAGAACATAAGAAATAATTTTCAATTTTTAATTATGAAACTCACCCAGAAATTTTTAATTTAATTTCTCTGTTTTTTATCAGGATGTAATTATAACCCTCTCAGCTTCTTGCATTTGAACGTCACTTACGTAAATTTGGGAATTTTTTCATAGACGAGCGGTTGTTCTGTCAGAGAGTTTAAACCGAGTGGGATTGGGGAAATGAGACCAAAAAGGGGTTTTCCCGGGGGAAAAAGGGGAAACTTGGCAAGCTGCAAAATATGCCTCTTTTAATTTAAAGATTTTTTAGTGTTGCCAAGTTTTTTATTTTTCCAGTAGACAAAAAAAAGTAAAATTAAATATATTGGTTTTCTTTCTCGATTGGTTAGGGAAAAACATTTCCGTAGGTGGAATCGTTAATTTTCAATACAATTTTCAGTATATTCAACTTTTTCCCACCATCTTTCTTTTTGTGATTTATTTATTTATTTAACGTCTATTCTATTCAGTTAAAAACTGATCTACAAAGGATGACTTATTAAATCTACTTACATAAATGCAAACACATAGAAGCAGAATATAGTTTAGTAAAGTGTTTGAAACAGTGACATTACAACAACAATGTATTAACAATACAATAATTTTGGTAACAAATTCAAATGGATATTTAATAAAATTTACTAATGAACCAAATATAAAAAAGGTAATAAAAGAAACGAAATGAAGAAAAGAAAAAAAGAAGGAAAGAAAAGAAAAAATCAAAAATGAAAAATGCAAAAAAAAAAACTCATAGACGACCCCACTCAAACGAATATGAGGTTTGCCAAAAACCAGGAACAGCAAATCAGGCAAAATCAAACTTTCGCGGGAGAAACTACCGAACGCGAATCTTCATTTTGTTCACATTGCGTTAAATATAATGTATTTTAATATATAATTTATTTTATCGAATTTATTTTTGTAAAGAGTGATCTTTTTTCTAGTGATTGTATCAACTGGTTTATGAACTCATTCCATTGATTTAGTAATTGCGTAATTAAATGTGAGGGCCTTTCTCTTCGATTTCAGTCACATGCGATCCCCATTAACGGTTTCTTTTCATTATGTTTTATTGTTTGCCAGGTCAAAACCGTTTAATAGGAATAGATGGTATAAAAGATATGTTGGACATAAGCTCCTAAACTAGGTATCGTAATGTAGGCCTAGTTACGTGACGCATGGAGAATCTGTACCTCCGTAAGATAAATCAAAATCAAAATGATTTATATATGCCACCGTCAGTTATGCCATGTTTGATCTCAAAGTGCAAATCACACTCTAACACAATCTTATATTATATATATATAATTTTTTGCGTATTGTGTCTTGTTAATGACTTAAATCTGGCTAAGAAACCAGTTTCGAATAACATTAACATTATTAATTTATTGTAATGAGTATAAGTAAGAAAATCAGATTTTGTTGATGATATAAATAAATTTATAGGACAGTCAGTGTTATATAAAATATATATACTTGAATATGTGTGTGCTGAATTAAAATTGGTATTACTTATATAATAGCCCCAATTTCACTAAATATATTTTTGAACTCATCGTTTTATTTAAAAGTATAATGCTTTTAAAATTTATGTAAAATTTATGTTACATTTTTCTCAACTTTGGTTGTGATGTAGAATAAATGAAAATGAACGATATAAAATATATGTAAAAGGCTACCCGCCTCCCCCAGACATTCCGCTCATAGTGAGAAACGACAGTAATCGATTGCGCGGGGGGCACGCCGGGGACCTGGTTTTTGTTCCCCCCCTTTCTTCCCGTGGGACCTGGTGTGCGACGTAAGACCCTGGTCGACGTCACCCCGGGCCACCTTCATGTGGGGTACCATGGGGAACTCATCTTCGGGACACTGGCAGACAGGTTAATTAATTTATTTTACCAAATAAGAAAAATTTTCAAAACAACATTCAAAATACTTAACATCTTTTTTTTTATCAAAATTTCAAAAAAATTTAAAAAAATTTAAAAAAATTAAACAAAACATTAAAGCCACACAATTGGAAATGTTATTTCTAACAGAAGCCAAGGGTCGGGCAATCTTTAAACATGTTTTTGCATTACTTAAATTGTTGATATGGCTGAATTAAATGTCGGCGAGCTGGAGCAAATCAGCCAGCAAACTATCTTGGGATTTCTATATACTGTATATTTTGTGAGATAATTATCATTTGTGTCTTTAATCTGTATCTATAGATACAAAAAATTTCAATATAAATTTTTAAGGTAAGTCAATATTAATACATTCAGAATTAAAAAACCCATCCCGATCGGAGTACGAAAACCCGAGGTCTCCCACATTCCGGGTGGGACGCCTTAGCCAACTAGAACCACCGAGGGACTGTCACTATTTAACTTCTGAATTGTAGTTACATTATAGAAACTGAATTGGATGGAAACAATAAAAGCATCGAAAAAACTGTTGCTGTTGAATGACCAAACAACATTATGTATCAATGTCATTCATTTACCTTACGCAGGGTATTGAGCAAGGGTATATTTCTCGATTTGGATAGGTCGGGAAACACAACCACCCCGTAGGTGAAATTGTTACTATTTAATACAATTAGAAGGGGGAAATAAAATCAAGAAATATTTTTAGGTGTTAGTTTAAAAAACAGTTATGTTTTGGACGTCAAAATGTTGCTTTTGATAAATAACGCCCGTAGTTTAGAGCAAGAGGTACGAAAATTTAAGCGGGTTTAGGTTTTTTTGTTTGGGGGAAACACATTATTTGGAAAACACCACAAAAATGCTAAATTAAGTTAAAAAAAATTAAATGAAATAGCACAGTAAAACATCTAAACGTTGTTTTCAGCATTCTTTTTTAAATTCTATTTGATATACACGTAAGGACTTTACAGTCCAATAAAACTACTCTTTCTTTCAATGTTACCACCGGTAGATTAGAAAAAACAAAAGTTTCTTTAAAGCTTCGTCCGTGTTTAGGGGACTGAGTGTGTTAGACTAGAGTGTTGATGAGCAAAACAGGGGTTACACAAGGCAGAAAGTATTGGACCACAAGTACGCTCGTGCTTTCCCGATATCGCCAAAAAACGTTGAATTTAGCCTCGTGCACGTTTCTCTGGCCCAAATAAACAAATCTAGGCTAATGGTCCCTCCCTGGGATGGGTTGCAGGATGAGAAAGCAGGGGGGGGGGGTTACTGGAGTGAAAGCCAATTTAACCACCAGACCGCAGGGGCCGATCAGTCGAGAGGCAATTTAATTATGTTCGCAATCGCGAGTGTGAATGTCATTTAACGGGAATTTATATGACTAACTTTCAATTGGAATGTTATTGTATGTCTTATAACTGATGTTGGTAAAAAGTAGAGTTATTCTTCTTATATATTACAAAACAATTCTAAAGGGACGGTTATTTTTTTACAAAATCCGAGACCATTTATTTAGTATATTGTCCATACTCAACATTGAATAATGGTTTTACAATTGTTTCTGATTGTCTAGGAATAAACTTGTTAATTTTTGACTACTTACATAAGGGACATCATGGGTAGGGTCGTTAACTTGGCCAACCACCCAATGAAATTATGACGTTCGGATATGCTGTGAATTTTAGCACACTTTTTGCTCCAATTTTGCACAAAACCAAAACTTCGATTTTTTGCACAAGAGAACACAAAAAAGTTACGGCAACTTCATTTTGGCTGAGCCAAGTTACTGCTAGAAAACCAAAATGGATTTTCGTGTCAAAAACCATCGCCATATTTGTTGCAACACGTTTTGCCCAAATTTTGCCACAACATTTCGATTTTTGCACAAGCAAACACAAAAAAAGTTACGACAACTTCATTTTGGCTGAGCCAAGTTAAAATGGTTTTTCAAATAATAACGAATTTCAGTGCAAAACACTTATACCCTATTTTAGGCACACTTTTTTTCACAATTTTGCACAACAACTCCGATTTTTGCACAAAAGCAACACAAAAAAGTTACGGGCAACCATTTGGCTGAGCCAAGTTAATGCTAGAACAACCAAAATGTGTCTTTCGTTGTCAAAAAAACCTATGCCATATTTTGTGCACACTTTTTGCACACTTTTGCACAACAAATTACGATTTTGCACAAGCAAAACACAAAAAAGTTACAGAAAACTTCATTTTTGGCTGAGCCACGTTAATGGTTTTTTTTCAAAATAATGAATTTCAGTCGCAAACTTATACCATATTTTAGCACACTTTTTGCACAAATTTGCGCAAACCAAACTTCGATTTTTGGCACAGGCAACACAAAAAAAAGTTACGGCAACTTTTCATGTTGGCTGAGCCAAGGTAATGCTAGAAAACAACCAAAAAATGGGATTTCATGTCAAAACCTATGCCATATTTGCCACACTTTGTTGCCCACTGATTTTGCCCACAGCCTATTTTGATTTTTGCAACAAAGCAACACAAAAAAGTTACGGCAACTTCATTTTTGCTGAGCCAAAGTTATGCAAGAAAACCCAAACCAAACATGGATTTTCGTGTCAAAACCTATGCCATATTTGTGCCACACTTTTTTGCACAATTTTGCACAACCAATTCGATTTTTTGCACAAGCACCCCCCCCTCCCCCCCCCCCAAAAAAAGTTACGACACGTCATTTTGGGGCTGAGCCAAGTTAATTTGAGTTTTCAAAATAAGAATTTCATGGGCAAAAACACCCCCCCTTTATACATATTTTAGCACAATTTTGCACAAATCATTGCACAACCACTTTCGGATTTTTGCAAAGCCAATCCACAAAAAATTTACGGCAACTTCATGTTGGTGAGCCAAGTAATGCTAGAACAACCAAAAGGATTTCATGTTCAAAAAACCTATGGCCATTATTTTTGCACACTTGTTTGGCACTATTTTGCACAGCCTATTTTGAATTTTTGCACAAAGCAACACAAAAAAAGTTTACGCAACGTCATTTTGGCTGAAGCCCAAGTTAATGCTAGAACAACCAAAAGGATTTCGTGTTAAAAACCTATGCCATATTTGTGCACACTTTTTGCCACAATTTTGGCCACAACAATTCGATTTTTTGACACAAGAAACACAAAAAAGTTACGACAAACTTTGTTTTTTTTTTCTTTTTTTTTTTTTTTTTTTTTTTCCCCCCCCCCCCATTTTTATTTTTTTTTGGCTGGAGCAAGTAATGTTTTCAAAAATAAAACGAATTTATGTGCAAAACTAACCATATTTTAGCACACTTTTGGCACAAAATTGCACCAAAACCAACTTTGATTTTTGCACAAGCAACACAAAAAAGTTACGGGCAACTTCATGTTCGGCCCCTGAGCCAAGTTAATGCTAGAACAAACCAAATTGGATTTGCATGTCAAAAACCTATGCCAGATTTTTTGCACCACTTTTTGCACAATTGGCACCAGCCTTTTTTGATTTTACACAAAGCAACACAAAAAAGTTACGACAAACTTCATTTTCGCTGAGCCCCAAAATTAATGGTTTTCAAAATAAAGGAATTTCCATGTGCAAATTCATTCACCATATTTTTTGCACACTTTTTGCACCAATTGTGCCACAACCACCTTCGATGTTTGCACAACCAACACAAAAAAGTTACGGCAACTTCATGTTGCTGAGCCCAAGTTAATCGCTAGAACAACCCAAAATGGATTTTTATGGTCAAAACCTTTGCATATTTTGCACACGTTTTGCATCAACCAATTTTGATTTTGCACAAGCCCCCTCCCCCAAAAAGTACGACAAATTTGATTTGGTGACCAAAGTTCATGGTTTTCAAGAATAAAACGTATTGCAGTTGTCAAACTTATTACATATTTTAGCACAACTTTTTGCAACAATATTGCACAACCAACTTCGATTTTTGCACAAGCAACACAAAAAATTACGGCAACTTCATGTTGCTGAAGCCAAGTTAATGGCTAGAACAACCAAAATGGACTTTTTACATGTTCAAACCTATGCCATAATTTTTTGCACACGTTTTTGCAACACACCAAATTTTGATTTTGCAACAAGGCAAAACAAAAAAGTTACGCCAACGTGATTTTGGCTGACCAAGTTAATGGTTGTCAAAATAACGTATTTTCCATGTGCAAACTGTATACCATATGTTTTTGCACACAGTTGCACACTTTTTGCACAAACCTTTTCGGATTTTGCACAAGCAACACAAAAAAAGTTACGGAAAACATTCTTTTTTGCTGAGCCAAGTTAATGATAGAAACAACCAAAAATGGTTTCATGTCAAAACCTTTGCTATTTTTGCACACGTTTTGCACTTATTTCTGCACAACTATTTTGAGTTTTGCCACAAGCAAACACAAAAAAGTTATACTTCATTTGGCTGAGCCAAGTTAAATGATTTTCAAAATAATGAATTCATGTGCAAAAACTTATACTATATTTTTTCTCACTTCTGTGCACAATTTTGCACAAACCAACTTCGATTTTTGGCACAAGGCAACACAAAAAAAAGGTTACGCAAATTCTTTTGGCCTGAAGCCAAGTTATGGCTTAGGAAAACCCCAAAATGGATTTGCATGGCCAAAAACTATGCCATATTTTTGCACCCGTTTTGCACCATTTTGCACACCCAATGTGATTTTGCACAAAGCACACAAAAAAAGTTACGAGAACTTCTTTGGCTGAGCCAAAGTTAAAGGTTTTCAAAATAACGAATTTCATGTGCAAACTTATACCATATTTTTGCACAATTTTGCACACTTTTGACAACCCTTCGATTTTTGCACAAGGAACACAAAACAGTTACGGGAAACTTCTATTTGGCTGAGCCAAGTTAAGTTATTGCTAGAACAACCAAAAATGGATTTTCATTGTTCAAAAAAAAAAAAAACCCCTTTTTTTGCATATTTGCATGCTTTTTGCCTATTTTGCACAAACTATTTTGAGTTTTGACAAGCAAACACAAAAAAATACGGTGATAACTTCATTTGGCTTAAGCCCAAGTTAAATGGTTTCAAAAAACCGAATTTTATGTGCCACACTTTTTGCACAATTTGGCACAACCAACTTTCGATTTTTGCACAAGCAACACAAAAAAAGTTACGGCAACTTCATTTTGGTGAGCTAAGTAATGGTTTTCGTTAAAACACGGAATTTCATGTACAAACTTATATCCTATTTTTGGCTCACTTTTTGCACAATTTTGCAAACCAGTTTCGGATTTTGCATAAGCAACACAGAAAAAACTTACAACTTATTTTGGCCTCAGCCAAGTTAATGATTTTCGTAAAATAACGTTTTTTTTATGTGGCATATTTTTATTATATTTTGCACACTTGAGCACAATTTTGCACAACCAATAATGATTTTTAACATTAGTAGCACAAAAAAAGTATTAACTTCATTTTGGCTGAAGCCAATTACATGGGTTTCGTAAAAATAACAATTAAACGTGTTAAACTTTTCTTATTTGGTTCATGCAATACAACAAAGTTGGCTTAGGCGTTGTTTTGGTTCGATTGACCAAAAAATGGATTTCATGTTTAATCAAAACGCCATATTTTGCACCTCTTTTTGCCATAATTTTGCACAATAATTTTAATGTTAATCACAATTAAGACAAATAAATTTGCATCCATTTCGTTTTAGCGAAGTCAGTTGATAAAAATAAAATAAAATTTATTTTTTGAAATTCCAAAATCGAATATCGGAATTTTATGTCAACAAACTTGTGACAAAGTTAACAAACAATATACGGACTTTTGGAACAAGAAACATACAAACTCTAGAAAACGCTTTAAGTCCCGCCGCGTTGTTGGATGAGCGTAATTGGTTGCATGGAGCTGCCAGTGTTTCGCGGATTTTCTGTTGTTCTAGTGAAAAATTATTACCTTAGTCGAAGATTTTTTTTAATTAAATTAAATAAAATTAAAAATTAAACTTAATTTTTTTAATAAATCGTAATTTTTTTTTAAAAATCATAAAATTGCAATTTCATTAAGAAATAATTATTCGATTGCGGCTCCCAAATTACACAGGAGTAATTAATTCATTAAAATTAAGGTTCTGTGAAAAACTCATACAAAAGGATAAAGCATGTAGGTGTTACAAGTCAAAGAATTGTTGTAAAAAAGAAAAAAGAAAAACCCCGTAAAAAATTTCGATTTGTTGAGACATAATTTTTCGAATTAACGATGAAATTTCACCACGGAATAATAGTCTTAATTTCAATAAAAATAAGGTTCTATGAAAAAAATCTTTACAATCGGATAAATCGTGTAGGTGTTATAAGTCGAAGAAATATTTTAAAAATCGAAAAAAAAAAAATCGTATAAAATTGCGTTTTTATAAGAAAAAATTTTTCCGATTGCGATCAAAAACGTGGCAGTTCTAGTTCAGCGATTTCGAAGGCCTCCATAAAATTTCATCGCAATCGGGAGTATCGGTTTAGACGGAATCTGCTGACAAACACCACAAAAATTACCCCGTCCACAAAATGAAAGAAGGAAAGAAAGAAAAAAAAAAAACATTCCGGATTTTTTTTATCCAGTTGAAGTGGAAATGGAATCTTCGCTTCGCATCGCTACGCTCCATTCCAAAATAGCTACTTCATTATGGACAACAAATGAAGGGGCTATGCATTAAATAACTGGTTCAAATCATTTAAAGGAACTAAATTTGAATTTTGTGTCAAAAAAACTTAGCATATTATTCAACTTTTGGACAATTGTGCATTTATACCTTATTTGAATATTAGCGGAAGCTCAGAAAAGAAACTAGTAGCTATTTCAAATTTGGCAGGTTTAATTGATTTTAAAAAAAGTTTAATTGAAAAAAAATCGAAAAACTTGTATCAAAAACGTATATGCATTAACTTTTTGCACTTTTATTGCACATTTATTATTGGTTTTGATTTTTGTACAAGGTCAGATCACGATCATGAATGTAATCACTTTATTTAGTACCTTGTGTATGACCCATCTAGGTTTAATATCTTTTAGTTTAAAAAATTATTGTAGCTTATGACTAAGAGTAAATTTCACAAGTGTGATATTCGTAAAAACGACAGTTGAAGGGTGCAACAAGAAGAATGAAGGCAGTGGCTTACCAACCTCTGATCTTGGAAGTTTAGAAAAACGTAATTTATTATTATTATTATTAATTATGTTGTTTATCATTGTTGTTATTCATTTTAACAACAAGAAAAAAAGGCGTCGACGCTAGCAAATATTTTGCCTAAAAACACTGGATTCTTTGTGGAAGTCTCGTGCCGCGAAGAGCCTTGCTAAATTTACGTGAAAAACTAACATGGCACTTGTAGTTGGTTCTCCTATAAGTACTCCTTACACATGGAAGCGGAAATGGACTTATCTTGGGCAGTCTTTTGAGGGCGGGCGGCAGGTCGTTCCAGGGTTAACAAACCCGAAAAGAAAATCATGAATCATGAATCATGAACAGGTTAGGCCACTATCTGACATTGTTTACGGAAATTTATAGTTAGCTTTTTACCAAATTGTTTATTTCCTTTTCAAACTGCAAAATACTTGTTAGTCCACTGATGCGTTATTTTTTATTTACAACAAATTTGACTATACCCTTACGCATGAAATCGTAAGACGCAACTGGCAAAAAACGGTATATGCATTACACAAACAAACTTTCACATTACAATGGTGAAACAATTTTAGAGAAAGGTCAGGTTTAAGATCATGATGTTTTTAGGACTATACACTATATACTATATTTATATTTTTTTTTATATTTACTTTAATACTATATTCAAAGATTAAATCAACCTCCTTCATCAGGTTTTAATGACAGTTGGAAACAAGTTGAAATAATTGTAATCTATTGGTTTATTTTGGTAGTGTATAGTTCCTAAAAACATCATGATCTTAACTTTTCAGTATGTATTGTAAAGACTGACCTTCGGCCCATTCATTTAAAGTAGAAATATGTTCCTACTTTTCTTCAGGCTTTCTAGCCTTTGGCGTTATAAATTTGACAACCGTGCGTGGGTGTATACGGGGGCGTATACGGGCTTGGATGTGATTTTAACAAGTCTTTTGTTTTGCGTGCGATCACAAAAAAAATCATAGCAAGAGATGATCCGCTATTTTGATCGGTTGCCCAAGTTTGTTATGAAAACAATTAAAAAAAAAAAGCAAAAAAAAAATACAATAATAAAAAACCTAAATAAATAAATAAATTAAATAAATTAAATAAATAAATAAAATAAATAAATAAATAATTAATAATAAATAAATAAAGTAAAATAAATAAATAAATGAATAAAATAATTTAAATAAAATAAAATAAATAAATAAATTGTATTTAAGGAGTCATACCCATTCAGGTATATAACTGATTTTCAGGTGGGTGGCCATGAATTTGGATCATGGGCAAAGAATTTTTTAGTGATTTCGGAGGTTTAAAAATTTTACTTTTTTACCCCCAAAAAATCGTTGGCTTGGCGCTCGTCAAACAGGGGAAATGATTTTACTTATTTTCAAAGCAAAACTAGGGAGAAAAAGAATAATAAAGCTTGGCTCAACTTCTATATCACAGCATTCACAGCCAAAGGACTTGAAGGAGGGAAGCCTTGGCTCCCGTTTTTTTTTTTTTTTACAAATTTTGTATGTGTTGGTTTAAATATACAGCAAAAACAAGAAACACAAGTAAAAGGGATTACAATACAAAAAACAAAATGTTTTATTTTTGTACATTTAATAATAGACGTAATATCAAGAAAAGTAAACAATGCCGAGGTTCAAATTACAATATCAATTATTCCACCCAACAAAGTGATTAAAATATAAATTTACTCAACAAGAAACACAAGGTAAAAAGGCATTACACTACAACAAACAAAGGCTCTTTATTTTGTACATTCATAATATGATAGACGTATACAAGAAAAGTGAACACAATCCGAGGTTTCAATATTATAATATAATTATTTCCACTGACAAAGTAATTAAAAACAATATTAAAAATTCAACAACAACAAGAAACACAAGTAAAAGGCATTACATACAACCAACAAAAAGGCGTCTTTATTTTTGTACATTCATATTATGATAGGACGTAATATCAAGAAAAGTAAACAATGCCGAGGTTCAAATATTACAATATCATTATCCACTAACAGGTAATTTTTAAAAAATATTTAAATTTACAGCACACAAGGAAACCACAAGTTAAAAGCATTACAATACAACAAACAAAATGTCTTTATTTTGTACATTTCATAATATGATAGACGTTAATAATCAAGGAAAAGTAAACAATGCCGAGGTTTAATATTTTACCAATATCATTTATTCCCAACCTAAACAAGTAATTAAAAAAATATAAACTTACAGCAACAAGGAAACAAAAGTAAAAGGCAATTACAATACAAAACAACAAAGATGTTTTATTTTTGTTCATTCATATGATAGACGTAATTATCAAGAAAAGTGGGAACAATGCCGAGGTTTTCAATATTACAATTTCATTATTTACTAACAAGTCATTTAAAAAATATAATTTTACAGCAAAAAACAAGGAACACAAGTTTCAAAGGCATTACAATACAACAAACAAAAATGTTTTTATTTTTGTTCATCGATATGATAGACCGTAATAATCAAGGAAAGTGAAAACAATGCCGTGGTCAATATTACACTGGCAGTATTCCACCATAACAAGTTAATTTAAAAAAATATTAAATTTACAGCAACAAGAAAACACACAAGTAAAGGCATTACAATACAACAAATTATGTTTTATTTTTGTTACATCATTATGATAGACAGAAAAAACGTGAAACAATGCCGAGGTTCAATATTACAATATCATTATTCCACCTAACAAGTAATTAAAAAAATATAAATTTACAACAACAAGAAACACAAGTAAAAAGGCATTTCAATACAACAACAAAATGGTTTTATTTGTACATTCATATGATAGGACGTAATATCACGGAAAGTGAAAACAATTGCCGGGGCTTCAATATATTACACTATCATTATTCCACATACACAAAGTTATCAAAAAAATATAAGTTTACAGCAAAAAGAAACACAAGTGAAAAGCATTACAATACAACAACAGAAAGGCTTTTTATTTTTGTACATTTCATGATGATTAGACTTAAATATCAAGAAAAGTGAACAATGCCCGAGGTTCAATAATTTCAACATCATTATTCAACCCAACAAGTAATTAAAAAAAAAATATAAATTTTACATCAACACCTGAAAAACACAAGTAAAAGGCCATTACAACAGCCACAACAACAAAGGGCTATTTATATTTACATTCATATGATAGACGTAATATATAGATAAAGTGAACAATGCCGAGGTTCAATATTACACTATCATATTCCACCTACACAAGTAATTAGTAAAATATAAATTAACAGCCACAAAGAAAAAACACAAGTTAAAAAGGCATTACAATACAACAACAAAAAGCTCTTTATATTTGTACATTTCATATGATAGGACGTAATATCAAGGGGAAAGTGAAACTATGCGAGGTTCAATATTACAATATCATTATTCGAATCCACTTACAAAGTAATGAAAAATATATAAATTTACAGCAACAAGGAAAAAAGTAAAAAAGACATTACCAAAACCAAATCAACAAAAAGGGCTCTTATTTTTTAGTAACATTCCTAAATATGTAAGACGTAATTTCAAGAAAAGTGAACAATGCCGAGGTTCAATTTTACAACATCATTTTTCCACCTCACAAGTAATAAACTTAAAAAACGCTAAAGTTCCGTCGCGTTGATGGATGCAAACATAAGTAAAAGGCATTACAATACAACAACAAAATGTTTTATTTTTGTGTACATTCATACGAAGACGCAATATCAAGGAAAGTAAACAATGCCCAGGTTCAATATTACAATATCATTATTCCACCTAACAAGTAATTCAGAAAATGTAAATTTACAGTTACTAACAAGAAACACAAGTAAAAGGCATAACAAAGACAACAAAAAATGGTTTTATTTTTGGTGTACATTTCATATGATAGACGTTATATCAAGGAAAGTTACACACAAGCCAGGTGCCAAATAGCACAAATATCATTATTCTACCTAAACATGTAATTTAAAAAAAAATTATAAAATTTACAGCAACAAGAAACCAAAAGAAAAGGCATATACAATACAAACAACAAAATGTTTTATTTATGTACATTCGATGAAAGACCGTTATATTCAAAAACAACGTTGAACACAATGCCGAGGTTCAACATTACAATATCATTATTTCACCAAAACAAAGTAATTAATAAAAGTATAAATTTACAGCAAACAAGAAATACAAGTAAAAGCATTTCAATACAAAACAACACAAAAGGCTCTTTTTTTTTCTGTACATTCCATAATATGATAGACGTAATATCACGAAAAATTAGTAACAATGCTGAGGGTTCAATCTTATAATATCTAATTCTACCTTACAAGTAATTAAAGAAAATATAAAATTTACAGCAACAAGAAAAAACACAAGTAAAAGGCATAAATACAACAACAAAAGGCTCTTTATATTTGTAACATTCATTTGGAAAGGAGTAATATCAAGGAAAGTGAAAACTATGCCGAGGTTTTCCAATATACAATATCAATTATTCCACCCAACAAGTAATGAACACAAAATATAAATTTACAAGTAAACAAGAAACACAAAGTTATAAAAAGCCATTACAAAACAAACCAACAAAAGGCTCTTTATTTTAGTACATTCATAATAATATTGTAGGAAGGTAATATCAAGAAAAAGTAAAACAATGTCGAGGTTCAAATATTACAAATATCATTATTCCACTAACAAAGTAATTAAAAAAATCAAATTTGCAAACAAACAAGAAAACACAAGTAAAAGGCGTGGGGGGAGGGCATACAATACACAACAAAAAAAACTCTTTATATTTGTACATTCAAGATTAGCGTAATATTCAAGGAAAGTAAACAATGCCCAGGTTCAAATACAAATCATTATCCACCTAACAAGTAATTAATAAAATATAAAATTTACTTCACAGAAACACAAGTTAAAAGGGCATTACCAATACAAACAAACTAAATGGTTTATTTTTGTTTACATTCTTATGATAGATGTAATATCAAGGAAAAGTGAACAAATGCTGGGGTTCAATATTACACTATCATTATTCACCTAACAAGTAATTAAAAAAAATATAAATTCACAGCACAAGAAACACAGTAAAAAAGCATTACAATACAAAACAACAGAAGCTATTTATTTTTTTTTTGTACATCCCATATGATAGCCGTTATATCAAGAAAAAGTGAACAATGCCCGAGGTTCAATATGCAAACATCATTATTCCAAAATAACAAGTTAATTAAAGAAATATAAGATTTACAAAACAACAAGAAACACAAGTAAAAGGGCATTACATACAACAAAGAAAGCCTCTTTATATTTGTACATTCATATGATAGAAGTAAATCAAGAAAAATGTGAACCAATGAGAGGTTCAATATTACAATATCATTATTCCACCTACAAGTAATTAAAAACATATAAATTTACAGCAACAAGAGAAAACAAGGTAAAAGGCATTTACAATACAACCAACAAAAGGCACTTTATATTTGTCCCATTCATATGATAGACGTAATAACAAGGAAACTGAAACTATGCCCGAGGTTCAATATTACAAACGTATTTTCATGACCTATGAACAAAGAATCGTCATTGTTAGTTTATTTGGTGATCAGACCAATTAAAAAATCCTCTCAGTATAACGACTGAATAAGCCCGAAATAACACTGAATGACTAGCAGTCTTCATCTTGCACTTGGATGTAAACAAACCAGATTCTGTCTTTGCTACCTTTAAGTTCTTTGATCATCAAACAAAACAGGATGTCGTTGAATCTTCTCCTGTTTAATGTTTGTCAGTTCAACTTTTTTGTAAAATACTAGATATTAAATGTAATTTACTCACCAACTACGAGAAATAAACTTTAGATAACGATAACACTGTATAATCAGGGTTCACACAACATTTCTAGATATAAATCAACACTGAAAATTACTCCGATATACAAATAATGAATAGAAATCACGGAACCTCATACATTTGGACCTCTGTCAACATGAACAGAACAGTTTTATTCGTAGTGACCCACTTCATTCATCGATAGATCCAATCCAAACTAAAACGGCAATAAAATAGTAGGAAGGTTTCACTTGGCAAAAAGGTTCATGAGGTCAAAGAAAAGCGATACAAGTCAAGAAAAATAACCAATAAGATTCGAAATGGCCGCCATGATTGAAAAATGTGTGTACAAATGTGTAAAACAGTTTTATTAGCTAAAATAAAAGTAATTATAGTCTGGACCGGCACCTCCACCAAAAGGTATGCAACTGGACCGGCCCCTCCACCATCCAAACATTTTTTTAAATGTGGACCTGGAAAATTTGAGAATCTTTTTTTCGACTTTGTTATTATGGGTACCAAAACACCACCACGAATTTGTAAAAAAAAAAAAAACTCGAACTTGCATAGAACTTTATTAAAGTTCTAGTTCAAGTTCAAATTTCGAAAGTTCGCACAACTCTAGTAGATCGTTATGACATTTGGTATGTGTATAAAAAGACATAACTCGGCTGTCCTAGGGCTGTCCAAAGTTGAGGTCAAATAAAACTAAGCTTTTATGTAGAAGAATTATGCAAAACGTGATGACCATATTCGTAGCTATTCTCAGTGACTTTGGTCTCTACTCCTCAAACTAATTCTTGATCTCTAGAAGTTGCACGAACGAAAAGTGTTCATGTAACTCTTCAACCTGCTTGGGCAGACATTAAAGACAGGCTAGAAGATGATGCAGATAAAAGGAAAAACACTATCATGGTCAGAAACGGTATATACAATTTACTTGTGGGTTATAACACTTACAAGTTGTTACCTTTCCAAAAGTATATACAACCCTCTACCTACAAAAGTTGCTGCGTTCAAGCAGATAATTAATTGTAATAGGCTAAGAACACTTTTGTATTTTATTTTAATCACTAATTAAAGTTAGTTTGTGACTAGGTCTATGCTATTGGGAATATGTATAATAATTATGTAAAATACTATTCCAATCAATATAATGGAACTGAGCAAAAGAGCTCTAAACTTGTTATAAACAAACAACTAACTAATTCCGTCTTGTTTAATGTTTAGTTGGCTACTGCCACCCCGCCACCGTCAAGGCCACCTGTGATCAGATGGCAAAGCTGAACATAGGCAGCGACGCGCACGATGAGTATAGCAAGGAGATCCTAGCCACACTGCCCAGCTTCTTCCAGACATGCCTGTTTACAAGCTCGGGGTAATGAAACACTGTATGCCTGTATCCTTCCAGACCTAAATTAAAATATTCATCACCATTCGATACAATTATAATATCTACTATTCAATTTACAATATTCGTCGTCGTCGTCGTCGTCGTCGGAGAGGTCGTCAAGGAAAGGGGATGGGTCTCCGACGACGACCGCCAGATCTCTCCTCTATAGTTTCGGGGAGAAATCTACTACCCTTCTTTACTCGCTACCCTAAGTGTTTGTTAGATGGACTTTTTTTCTTATATTGTCTTTTACGATTAGCAGAGCCATGCTCAGGGCCAAATTCTACCCCGGGCCCAGACGGGGGACCACAATAAGGAATAAGAAAACATATGAATGAGTTGGTGAGTGGATCGAGATGAGTTATGGGGTGGTTTGAAGGTTTGTTTCTTGTTGTTGTTTTTCTTAAATTATTTAATTATTCTCACACTACCACAACCACCCACACATACAAAAAAACTGGTAAAAATACAGCCCTCTTACACACCCAAAAGCAATGAGATATGAAAGAAGGGCCAAGCTCATGTTTCCTTCTACATTTGCAGGCGCGGAGACGAGTTTAGGCGCTCAGCTTTCTGTTTTCCGGGTAAACGGTTTATAACAGATTTATCAAATTTCACACTTACGTTAATAAATAATAAATCTACGATATCCAGTACGCGTATTCCTAAATTAATTAATTGATTTTTAATTTAAAATGATTGAAATCTCCTTATTTTACTCATTTTGGGTAAAATTCAAGAATTTATTCCACATGTACAGATTTTCTTAAGAGCAAATTTGCGTACTGGATATCAACGTTTAAATCAAAGTGAACGCGCAGGTTAATTTGGTTTTATTGTAAGATAAATGGTTTGGTTGGAGTTTCCAGAATTGAAATCCATGTTTTGGATTTCCCATTTTTTCACGTTTTGGACTTACAACCAAGTGCGTATATCAATATTAAAGTACTTGATTAACATTATTGCAAAATTTGGTAATGATATTATTAACTGTTCAGCAGAAATCGTCAACACCTGAGTGCGCGCATTTGAGTTGGGGGAAGCTCGGGGTCCCCTATGCAAAGGTGCCTGAGAGTGTTAGCGCACTGCGGCTTTGCTGCGGCGCCCAAACGGGCACCTAGATAACAAAACACTAGTGCATATAAAAATCGTTAGATTTGCCAATAGCAAAGATAGCAAAAAAACCTATTAGTTTTAACTTTTAAGCTATTTAAAGTAAAGTTGATGTTTATTGAGTGTTTCTTTAAAAATCTCTTGTAAAGTTTGTAATAATAGGCTTCTACTTATGTTATTTATTTTCTTTAAGTTTTATTTTCAGAATTTGTAACCTGGCTCATCTTAACATTGCATTTAAAAAATGTCCTGTATATTATATTAAAAATTAATATAATAAACAAAACCGAGCTCATGTTCTAGACTTGTACCGCTTGTACCTCTCCCACTAGCTGGGCTATTGGTTTTATTATATAACAAATCTATTCGACAGTTATTATTAGCAAATAAAGATGGTACGTGTATGTATGTTTTGTATAAATAATCTAATATGCATGTACAATCTTTATCATGCTTGGTGGTACATCTTCTCTATAACCTTATCTATAATGTCTAATATAATAGAAGTGAATGTGCATCGATTTGTTTTGGACATATGAGAATGTTTTGTGTCTTTATAACTTTTATTACGGGTACGTTTTTACTGTAAAATAACTTGGCATTATTCTCCAACTACAATATCTTCTTCACGTGTTCAGGGCCGAGGCAAACGATCTCGCTCTTCAGCTGGCCAAGCGATACACAAAGAAGCCGGGGAGTGGCGTGGTCGACGGTGCCTTCCATGGCTGTTCCGTTCCTTGATCAACATCACTCCGAGATTCTTAAAAACAGGACCACTAGGTAGCTTTAAACATGCAAGTACCGACTGTTTGGATAACATGACCCCAAAAAACATTTTTGGTCTTTCCCGCGCGGTATCCCGTAGTCTTTCCCGCACGTTTCCCACGCGGGTCCGTGCGGGAAGCCCCACCGGCGGGACCCGTACGACGTGTCCTATGGCCCAGGGTCGGGTCCCGCAAGGGCTGTCCGCTAGTTTCCCGCAGCATCCGTAGCGCGATCTAGGAGGTAAATATGGAAACGAAAAACTAAAATAATAAGTTTGATTGATATAATATCGGTTTCATGTAGTATTTTCTGACACCATTCGATTGCCTGAAGGAGGAAACACAACATGTATTAATTTCAAGTATTTTTAATAAAGCAGTAATAATTATACTATTCAAAACGCACCTTTATCTCTAGACTCTAGACACTGACTTATTATGTCAGGGCTCTTGAAAATCTAATATTTACCTACTGGGTACCTTAAGCATCATTCACAATTGTTCTAAGGCGTAAGACGCAAGGCCTAAGGCGTAATATTTTGTATTGCCGAGTATGTGTTTCAATTAGAACGTTCACAACACGTCCTAAGTCGCAAGGCGTATGGTTTATGTCGTAACGAATTGCCCAAAATCCAATTCCTTACGACAGGTTTCTTACGACGAGCCAATCACGAACAAGGAAACTCCCCACTCCTGCTTATTTCATTCCACAGCTGACTGTACGCGCATGCGCAATACACAGGAGCAATGAAAAATGGTATGGTTGTTGTAAACGCCTAGCATTTCTTACGACTTACGCCTTACGCCTTAGACATTGCGCCTTACGCCTTAGAACTATTGTGAATGATGCTTAACATTTCATTTGTTGCCAGGAGACAAGCCGTGGGTGTACACCATCCCCTGTCCTGACTCCTACAGAGGCAGCCACACATCCTGTGACGAGTATATCCGTGAGGCCAAGAAGGTGATAGACTGCTCGCAAGGTCAGGTTAGTGCAGCTTGTAGCAGGTAATACCACTGCAGGTATTGGATTAATTGTAATAATTTGAATGACCATGGCTGCAATAACTGTGGTGTAGAAGAAGGTAATTTTAGTTTGGATTCTAGTAGGTTGGTAGAACTGCAACTCAATGAAAATAGGGAGAATTAAAGTGAGGGCCTTAGATGCAAAACTGGTCTTATCCACATAACATAGTTTTGAGATAATGAAGAAAAACTGCTACTCCTAAACAATTCGAAATATTTATTTTAATCTGCTTTCGATATATTACAAAAATAAGTTGGTTGAACATGCACATCCACAGAAAACAATATATAACCATATGGAGGCAAATGGGTTTAAGCTCTTTTTAATTGTGGATGAGGGAGTTTTGCATTTCAGCTCTGGATAAGGCAAGTTTGGACGGAAATATAGGAAATTAATCATTTTAAACAAGAAAATGCTACAACTAATTCACATACATTTGGATTACTTTTCGACCTCTAATTTGCACCCAATTTATTTTTATTTTTTAATTTGTTGTTCATAAAGCAATGCGCATTGAGCGAATCTTCTTTTACACAAGCTTTAAAAATTTCTGTAAATTACCCGTTTGGTGACATATTTATTTCCTTTACAGAAAAAAGTAAGCAATATTTGGAAAATATGTTTTGATCGCTTAATACTGAAAATCACAATTCTACGATTTTTTCCGTTTAAAAAAACTATTTGACTTATAACACCTACATGCCTTATCAGATTGTAATGATTTTTTCACAGCACCTTAATTTTATGAATTTATATATTCGTGTGAAATTTGAGCGCAATCAAAAAATTATTTTTCATGAAAATCGTAATTTTACGCTTTTTTCTTTGACTTATAACACCTACATGCTTATCCGATTGTAATAATCTTTTCACAGAACAACAGAAAATCTGCATAAAACATGGCAGCTCAATGCATCAATTACACCTATCCAATAACGCGTCTGAAAAAGCGTTTGCGAAGCTTCCTAGTGAAACTAACATTATTTTTTCAGGACTGTTATGTCCCAGAGATTCAAATGTTAAAATCATAAACTTGGATAATTAGTGACTAGGCTTCACTAGCATACTATTTTATATCGGTAACAAAGACGACGTATCTATCTAATCATTAGTGCTTTGTCACAAAAAATGCTTAAAAATGAATGAAAAATGTTGCTAGTTTGTGAAGGCTACTTACAGATTGTAACGAAAACAGATAACTTGGCAAAATACCACATACTCGGCGAACTTTCTCTCTTACTGTTATCCAATCTGTTATCTGTTGCTACTTGCTGCTGTTACCCTGTGAGTTCCTAGTAGAGTACATGCACACAACCACGATTGCAAATAAGTATACACAATTCTTCTTTAAAAATAGACCAATAAAATAAAATAAAATTACTTACATGTACAAACGTTGTAATTGCGCATGCACTTGTCTGTATCAAGTCAATTTATAGTTAATAAGTTATAAACTATAAAGACAGATGACAAATATTGCAAAGTTAATATAACACAATACGGCTTATAGTGATAAATTTAAGATGAAAATCATATTCACATTATCGCAGAACGTTGGAATGGAATTGAAGATTTGATTTGATTTATAATAATAATAATAATAATAATAATAATAATAATAATTATTATTATTATTATTATTATTATTATTATTATTATTATTATTATTATTATTATTATTATTATTATTATTATTATTATTATTATTATTATTATTATTATTATTATTGAATATTTAAGGTTTTTAAGCATAAGCGGGTTTAAGGACATAGTTATTGATTCATAGCAGTTGTCGTAACTAGGAAAACGCTTAAGTCCCGCCGCGTTGATGGATGAGCTTTTTGGTAAGTTTTTAGTTTGCGCAGGACCACTTTTCGTTTGTAAGTGCTTTTTGAATGCATTGTAGGTGATTGTTGTCAACTTTCTATTCTTACTTGTTTATTGTTATTATAAACCTAAAAAAACTCATATTAAAACCTTTATTCTATGGATTCTGGCTAACTTTTTCAACTTTTTCTTTCAAAAAGCAATACATCACCATTTCCTTAATGTCCATGTGAAATATGAACGTTGTAGTCCCACCCGTTTGGTCATAATTGGCCCAAATATCACGAAAATATCGGGATAAAAATCAGGGAAAAAATCGTAAAAGTACGATTTCTATGAGAAATATTTCTTCAAATGTCCCTCAAATCATAACATATCTAATTTTAATGATTTCAAACGTTCCCATAAAGTTTCATCAAGATCGGAGTAGCCGTTTGCCCGGTCGCGAGCCAAATATCACCGAAATATCGCATTAAAAATCGAAAAAAATCGTAAAAGTACGATATTCATGAGAAATATTTCTTCGATTGTACCCAAAAACGTAGCAAGTCTAAGTTCAGAGATTTCGAAGGTCCCCTTTAATTTTCATCAAGATCGCATATGCCGTTTGCCCGGTAGAGAGCGAACAGACAAACAGACAAAAATACAAAAAAAAACACATCCGAGCTAAATTTTTTAGGGAGTCAGTGAAATTGAAGTCTTCGCTTCGCTCATCCAAAAATTTGACAGCTACATTGCAGTCTTCTGTTGGAAGTCAACATTCACAACAACTAGCAGGAAAGTAAAAGTTTGTTCTGTTGTCCCGGTGGCTCAATTGGTAGAGCTATGGCACGTTAAGACCATTTACAGTAATTCAACAGAACGTGAGCGCTCGAGTCAGGTAGATCTTAAGCCGGGGTCCCACGAGTTCAGGGGGGGGGGTTAAGCAATATTCGAACGGCACATGAGTGCATAAATAACTTTAAAACTAGGGAAAAACGCTTAAGTCCTCGCTGCGTTTTGTGGATTGAGCGAGTAATTGGTGCTTGAGCTGTCAGTGTTATGCGAATTTTCTGTTTGTTTCTGTGTTGAAAAAATCATTACTTAGTCGAAGATTTTTTAAATTACAATTAAAAAATTAAAAAATTAACTTAATTTTTTTTAATAAATTCGTAATTTTTTAAGTAATTTTTTTAAAAAAAGAAAAAAATCGTAAAATTGCAATTTCTTCATAAGAAGAATAATTTAATTCGATTGGCTCAAATTTACACGAAGTATTTATTAATTATACAATTAAGGTTCTTATAAAAAAAATCATTACAATAGGAATAAGCATGTAGGTGTTATATGTCAAAGAAATGTTTAAAAAAGGAAAAAAACCGTAAAAAATTCGATTTTCATGAGAAAAATTTTTTTTTTTTTTTCGATTACGCTCAAATTCACAACGAATATCTAAATATAAATTAAGGTTCTGTTTAAAAAATCATTTACAATCGGAGAAAAGCATTCAAGTAGGTTATAAGTCGAAGAATTTTTTAAAAATCGAACAAAAAATAGGGATAAATTGAAGTTTTTTATAAGGAAACAAATTTTTTCCGATTGCGCCTCAAAAAAAACGTGGCAGTTTCTAAGTTCAGAGATTCGAGGCCTCCATAAAATTTCCATCGCCAATCGGAGTATCGGGTTTCTAGCCGGAATGTTGTTTAAAACAAACACACAAAAATACAAAAAAAAAAGAAAGAAAAAAAAAACATTCCGGATTTTTTTCTCCAGTGTAGTGAAATGGAATCTTCGCTTCGCTCGCTACGCTCATCCAATTAGATTTAAGCAACTCATCTATTGAGATAGCCCTACTTGCAATAAAGGGACGTGTGATCGCATCTCGCAAGTGGCATGGATTTCTAGATGTTGCTTACCTACATCTATAAGAAAGTACCAGAATAAACACGTTGCATCGAGCGAAAAGAAAACCAAGATCACTCATAACCATCGCAATATACATATGTGGTAAACCAATTTTTTAAAACGATTGAGAATGTGTCTGTACCCAGCTTATAATATTGTTTACTCGGTTTTATGGGTGAGAAAACACCACAGTAATTCTCCTCTTAATGACAAAATTCATTCGCATAATACCCGACGACAGAAAGATGTTTACAAAGTAAAATATTATTTAGGTGTTTTTAAACGAAGGCCAAAAATTAAATGTGAAATATTGTTTAATAAGGTTCTTACTATAAATTTCGACCGGCTATTCGACCGCGTTTTTCTATTATCTCAAATATTCTATTAAGTCAAAATATAATGAATGTCTTGAAACTGGCTCTATTAGAAAATCAAAAACTCTTTTTTGATTTTTCTAATCGGGCACACGGCAAATTATCGCAACATCAAAATTAATTTCAAACTCCAATTGCAAAGATACCATTCCAACGTAGGTAGTTGTGTTTTGTGACATTAAATTTTGTCAACTGGTTTTCTAGAAGGCTGACCGGAGAGAGAACAATTATTTTTATTAACAATTGTTTTTTCCTACGATTGTTTTCGTTTGGCGGTACAAATCGAGTACAAAATACCTAAAAAACGAAACAAAAACTATAATAATGAATGATGTATGTTGAAGCTCAGTAGCTACTGGTTTTCAAAACATAGTCGAAATACTATGACTCCATTGGAAAACCTGAAATAAATTACGTGGTGGGAGTAAATGGCCAACACTCATTGAGTTTATTAAAACAGAGACATTGGTTAGATCTGTAACAAGAGAGACTATTTCTGAAAATTACGCGTGTTTCCTGACCGATTCAACTGATCAATCCGATTTGTGATCTATCGCCGCACAATTCAATTTACGCGAATCTCCGAATAAAAATATTATGTATAAAGTTTTTATTTATTTTATGTTATCATTGTTCATGATATTATAAAATAATTTACTATATTAATTATGTTATTCTGACGGTAATTTCTTATGAGATTACGTCGGTTGGACCAAATTCACCCTGCGAGGTTCGAACTCAATGTCCTCAGTTTGCGTGTACGCACGTAGCCTACTCCTTTCGAAAAGTACTTCGGGGACCAGCTGGCTTTACGTCCATACGAAAGGACGGTTGCCCCCAACCTTGGGACAGTCATATAGGTTTCCTCCACTAACCCGGGAATGACCGAGCAGAAACGAAGCCGTTACTATACTTGCCTTTAAACTAAAAGACATGCAGATGCTGGTAATGGTTGGGGGTAGAATGAATGGCCCGGTGGTAAAAGGAATGTCGCCTAATGTATGAAAGAGAAATATCTTTACTATCGCAAGCCAAAAATATCTGTGCTAGATCAAGAGTTCTCGTGCTGCAGATCCACGCTGAAGCTTAGCGTGCAATAGTTGACAAGTTGTTATGTTGGGAAAAACAATTTCGAGCCACCTGCATCTTCGTTGGGACCTCATAGCTTCGAAACCTCCATACTGCTCTAGCAGCGGATATTGACGTTTCAGGGACAAAGTGTCACCCCCGACCACGTCCAAGGTTGCTGAAACTACGGTTGCTTACTAATCACGTTCGAATGGGAACCGAACTAGCTTTCGAGCACTCCGTGCTGCAAACTAACACAGATACGATTCAGTGCTGAAAAAACTCACAGATATTCAGAACGATTCAGTCATTTTGTATTTCAACAAGTATTTACTTATTGTCAAGTCATCTATTTTTACTTCGTGATATCAGTAGGCATATCCGGGTAACCCGAATCTAAGGATTAAAAGACAACGACCGGTCCTCAAGTACGTGTCCTAGGTGTGGTGGACTATAGTGCGGGAGACCCGCGACATAAAGCTACAAATCTTTCAAGACAAATTAGTGGACAAATCATCACTGGCTTTCCCTGTGCCACCGGAATGTCGACGTTCACGCAGATGTGGACTAGAAACACAATACGATATAATTCACCTAACTTAGGGGCTAGTCGTTCCTGGTCTGTGTTTTTATTTACGTGTATTAAAAAAACTAATAAAAAACACTCTGTTCTAAAACACTATTACAAACTTACCATGGCACAACAAAATCTGATTGCACTCGTTTTCAATTCACTAATATTTTTTACTACCGTTTCTCTCCAAAGAAAGTCATTAAAAATAGTACAGATTTCTGCAAGGGGCTTAGTGAGACATTCTAAAGAAAATGCATATCGACCATTGCATGGCTAGTGCAGAGTACCCAAATAACGGGGACTTAAATCTAACAAGCTTGCAATGATAATGCTTTCGTAAAAATTACTATAATAATGATGGGTCGAAAATCACCTGTTTTCCACAATTCACTTGTAAAAAAGCTCAATCCCTTCCCTCCACTTATGTCTCGTGGCTGGACGGTCCAGCCAATCAGCATGTGTCTTAATCCTCACATCATTATAGGTGGGCCGTACCTTATATGTTGACGCGCCTTTAAACAAATGAACCACAAATTCAAAACTTAACAACGTGCTGCAACGTCAAACCTTCAAAAAAAACAAAAACACACATGTGATTTAACACCAAATTAGAAGCTACAATTCATGCGCGATTGAAAGGACGGCGAGTTATGAGATGATTACAAGGACCGGCTCGTCCTCTAGTTCAGTGCTCCACTGCTATTGAGTGGCGGGAAGTAATGAGATAGGTTATTTGTTCTCGCAATCTATCATAGTAGCACGTAAGTAGGATACCACAAAAGGATGTTAGTACTATACTTCCCTATTTCAAATACCGGATCTCTAGTATGCGGGAGATTGACCCGGTGCCGCTTTGAATTAAAGTCCCCTACTGTAAATAAGTTTATGCGATTGAGTGGGTTATAGACTAATATACAAGTATTTATTTATTTATTTATCATGAACCATTCCAGGGGTAGAAGTTTATAGATCCTCGTGGTATGATGGGGATGTAAAACGTACAGTTCCTTGTGTGATACCAACTATACGAAACTGGCTCTAAACTAAACACAAAATTCCTCCGTGAGGAAACAGGGCAAGCCTAAAAAACGTCAACATTCGTGTATACACGACCACATTTAATTATAAATGCACATGTATATAAAAAGGCGTGTCAAGACATACCGTCATCAACACATTCCGTAAAATTTGACGCCACTGACACGAATATGCATCGTGATTAAAGTCAAAGGCAGATGTCAAAAATACGATTCAATTTCAATAATAAAAACATGGTGCGTTCCCATTGATTAGGTAGTAGAAGAAACGTCGATAACAACTATCAGTCGCGAAAAGCGTCGCGGTAGACCCAGACGTGCCGCGAGCACGGTGATTCACCAGCTTACGGATGTCAAGTAGACTGTGTGACGTCAAGTGCATGACCTTTGTGAAAATGTGTGGCTAATTTTTGCATTGTTATGAATATTTTGGGCTTGAACGTATGCTATTTAACAAACATGCACTAACCAAAACCAAGACGGAGGGCTATGAAGGGCGATATGTTGAATGGACTGAATTGATAACTGGAAATAGATACGTTAAATTAATTAATTTAGAAATAATTCAAGCTACAATAAAATTACCCTATAACCTAAGGGAAAGTCGAGATGTAACAACACAGGGAAAAGGCCCAGTGTGGACAGAAGCTAGCAATTGGTGACCGGACTGCCCTATGTTGATTAGGAACTGGCTTTATCGCACTAACAGATCGTAAATAGCATCCATTGAAAATTTTAACTTTTTCCTTATTAAAACTCATTTCATACTACACAAAGGAAATTATGAATGTACATGTTTGCAGTTGCATATAAATAATTCAGCCTACCTCTTTCTAGACTCCTCCCCACTGAACAAGTATGAGAGCAATGTTTTATCCTGTAGAAAAAAAACTTCACGTAGATAACCCGAAATAACACTTAAATTTCAATTAACTTTAAAATAATAATTAAAATGTTCACGCACGAACTGACGAACAATACCAACACAAACTTATTATTCATTGACACTGCGCACTGAACGATCTGACAAGTCGTGTAGTAGGTGCTGTGTTTTTAATTTGAGTTCGAGTGTGGGTCCACCCTTATAGGCTTCCACCACGTGATGATTTCTGGAGCGTTTTCCCACTGGCAGATTCTCAAACAACTAAACACAGCGCACGTGACGCGATACCCGAGCCGGACTGTCAAACTTCCCTAACGACAAAACAATTCGGCTTACTACGCCCCAAAATTATAGCAAAGTTCCCACTTCTTAACGACCGCCCAAGTCTGGAGTATAAATGTTTTAATAATAGACTGCAAGATACATGGTATGCTATATAATAAATTAAATGTTTTATCGAAATTAATCAGTAGCAGTTATCGGTATTATGATTTCGAGGTAAAAATCAACAAAAATGAAGTTCACAAATACAGTGTGAGACCACACAATAAGTGGAAATAAACTTAGTACCTAATCTAATTGAAATTTGTAAAGCAAAATTATGTTTGAATTAGACACAAACAGCAAAACGTCACACAATAACAGTTACACAGGCCTAGGCCTTCCGGAACGTAGGATCACGTACATTCGAAACACAAGTAGTAAAACATTGTATACAACACACGCAGAAACGTTTTAATAAAGACAATACAGAAATTAATGGCGATAACACCACAAAAACACATCATACTTGTAACTTATTACCGCCCTTTAAGTATTACACTACAATATCGAGTTGGTTAAGGTCCACACACACTTTCAATCTACCGAATTGGTAATTCGAAGACTGCGATCTGTAACAAAATCAATCTCCACTCGGGTAATATCAACAATGCATGAATACAGTAAGGTATCCTTGAGAAATCACAATAAAAAAAAACTCCCATGTTCACTCGACTGCATTCTACCGCTTCTTTAATCAACAAACTGTAACCTCAATAAATGTGTTCACTAGTGCATGTGACAATGAACTTCAGGCCTCACTGCTTCAAACTCAGGCCATACACATTATATTTATTTACTACCTCATCGAAAATCCTAAGTGTTGCGTTGACATGTAACAAAATCAGCTGTGCTGACATATTGCGATTATCGCTTTGTTGTATTGGATGTGGATCGAGTTAGGCAGGGCGTTATCAAGAGAGGGAGGATTCAGCTTTGCCTGTGCAGAAAACCAGCAACTTGGATTGTTTGTTTTGTTGTAGGATAGATACAAAAAATCAATAGTGTTACTTCTCAAGATAGTGGTGTGTTTGTTTTAATTATATTATTCAATTATTATTTATTTGTAAATGCTCTATAAGGGAGAGAAAACAGGCTTCCAAAAGGATAGATTTTCTCAGAATGGAAACAAAATGAAACATAAACTTGACGGAAGTATGACGTTAAGAATTAATGAAGACAAAGAATATAATGTAAACTAGGCAAGAGCCTAATATATACGTGTGTATGTCGTGTGTGTGCATCCGTATTGACTCGATCGGAATATTCTAACAAGTTTGTTGAAACGTCTTGAAAGAAAACTTACTAGGAAATGTCCGGGTGGGATTCGAACCTGTGACCTAGCATATCCAGAGGACTTTAGAACGCAGAAAACAGTCTTTACGTGAAGGAAATGGATTGCGGCTTCTTCATTATTGTTGGGCCTAATTCTTATCTTGGACTTTTCAAAAATTATTTGCAAATGTTGAAAACTGTAGAACGCGAGACTAATTCAATAATTATAACAGGGTTTTGGAATAAAAAGTAATTAAAGCGAGGCCATTCAAGGTTGAAAACTCAGACTAGTGTATTTATAAATCTTTATTTACGATGATTTATCTGTAATCAGCGGGTTGACCATGAACATAGGTATTTATAAACTAATCATTAACTCGTAATTGGACTCCTTAAATATCCATTCGAAAACAAACGTATCAAAAAGTATGTCAAAAATGGCCGCCCGTGGACACCTAAAAGGGACTACCGCGTGTTAATTAGAGAAAATTCACGTTCTAAGTACTAAGTTAGTATAGCTGATATAAAAAAAAAAAATGGTGTAGATGTACTGGTAACTTTATTTGTAAAAAGAGACATAGGCAAGTCTTACCGTATTGACAGTTTGAAGTCACTGTAGTATTGATAAGTGATTCTGGCGACACGCCAGGCAGGCGAAATGTGATGAGTAACGAGCAGCAGTTGGCACCCTGGTGCAAAGTTGTGACGTCGTGGTTACCCTTTTTCGCGCTTCTCATTGGTCAGTTCAAATAGGCGCGACCAACCATCACACATGCCACCACTAAAGAAGTGCACACCCACAAATACCAACTGATGGTCTTCAGCTTTGTGCATAACGTTCCAATTTGCATGTAGGTTTTTACACAGACAGAACGGCACTTACGTACAAATGGAGGAGTCATCCGATTTTTATCTTCGAAATAATAATAATATGAATTCTAAATTAATTTTAAATTAAAAAAAAAGAATCCGGTTAGCCAATTTAAAACCATTATAGACGCATCCAGCCACAAACCCACCCCGAAACCAAATATTGCACTGCCTGTCAGCAGACTGATTAGATCGAAAACAAATTCAATTCTCAACGCTGATTTGAAGACGCACCACGCGGCACCCAATCACAAACGTACCCACCTCCACACTGAAAAAAACTGCCCTGCCCCGAGTTTGCCCCACCAGCTTCACGTAGTTAACCACACATTTTACATCACTACTTGTTAGTAATTCCAAGCGCACTTGCACCCCCTCCCCCCTTAAATGACCCAACCTTAACGATGAGCAAACTTTATAAAAAGGGGGGGGGGGGGGGGGCCCTTGTTTTACATAATAAGATCACCGACAGTTTGGCTCGAGCGTAAGCGCGTAGGACTCTGATAGGGAGGTGTCGGGTTCGAATACCCGTCTCGAGACCGGAAATCCTGACTGAAGTTTTCGAGGTTTTCCTCAGCCGTTAATGCGAATGCAAGGGGATTGAGTCCTGTAAAGAGCCTCGGACCTCCTTACAATCGTCTATCGCACTATTCCTAAATTAGTCACCTGAAGAGGATCACAGCGGTTAATCTGATGTGTATAACCCTACAGCAGGTATCATTCAAAAAATGATGTTAGTATTAGATTCAATTCATCGCATTCATTAATTACTTTAAATGGTCGCTGAGGACTGGACTAGCTGTTATACATTAAAATACCTTCCTATTAAAGCCTACAATCTAATAATTAAGCGAGCGAATGCGAGCGTTTTCATTTGACTCTGCCGGAAAAAAATTAGTCATGGTTTTGTTGTTTGTTGTTTGTTTGTTTGTTGGTGGTTTTTTTTTTTTTGTTTGTTTTCCGTTTTTTTAATTTTATTTTTGTTCTATTTTTTTTTTTTTTCATCTTTTTTTTTTACTTTTTTTTCTTTTTTTTTCAGTATTTTAAATCTATTAAACTCGTCAGCCATAACCTCGTTCGAACGGAGGCTCCCGGATCGAGTTGAAATTTTGACCATCCGAAAGCTTTCGTTCTCGATGAATGCCATTAGTTTGTGGCCAAAATTCGTTCAAAAAGTTTAAAAAAGTTACATTAAAGTTAATCGAAACAAAGGTTTTTTTTTTTTTTTTAAACTAAACGGGCGACAAAATCTGAGATAGCAAATCATTTAGAATGTTCCGTTCCGGTCACGAATAGTTAAGTTTTATTTTGATCCGATAAGTAGTTGGTAGATGGAAATTGCATTATAACAAAAGTAACGTTGCCATGGCAACGAAAAAAGACGCGCGAAGTTTCTAATGCACTGCCACAGAGAAGTAATCAAAAATACTTCGAGGAAGCAGTCTATTAGTTTGTCAACAAAGAGTTTGTAAATAGTTTTCCCAAGGAGTCAAGTTCCTCTAGGGATTGCTGTTGGATTTTATCCACCAAAGTAAAAGGTTACACACGGGTTACCCAATACCTTGGCAATAATAAATAATACGGAAACGCGAACGTGCGTAAAAAATTTTAAAATTTAAAAAAAAATGTGAAGTGGGTCCGAGCTATAGCACGTGCTCGCTTATCAACGTCCGTTCCAACTGAGCGGTCTCCTAGTAATATAAAAATATGCAATTTTTGAGAGACCACATTGTAATTGAAATTCAAACAATGATTCCTAAGCCTTAAAAAAAGGTATCAATATACTCACATTGGCCTAAAGACGAGACAAGAGGAAAATTTGCTGAGGCAGATTACCATTGTTTTAATTTGAATTTCACTAGGGGGCCTAGATTGTAAAGTGGAATTAGTGCTGTATCAAGTAAATAAACAAGGAAGCTTTGCAAACGCTTTTTCAGGCGCGTTGTTGGATTAGTGTAATTGTTTTAAAAACGAAAAAGCGTAAAAATTAGAGTTTAATAAGAAATAATGATTCGATTACGCTCAAATTTTCACACGAATACATCAAATCATAAAATATGTTTGTGAAAAAATTATTCACAATCGGATTTAAAGCAGTATTTGTTATAATGTCGAAGAAATTTAAAAAATAAATCGTAAATTGCAATTATATGATAAATTAATTTTTTTGATGCGCTCAAAATTTCACACGAATTTAAAATTCATAAAATTAAAGGGTTCTGTGATAAACTTATTACAATCGGTATAAAGATGTAGGGTTGATCAGTCGAAGAAATTTTAAAAATTAAAACAAATCCGTAAAATTGATTTTTGTAAAGAAACAGTTTTTAGATTGCGCTCAAATTTCACACGAATATATTAATTCATAAAATAAAAATTCTGTGAAAAAATCATTACAATCGGATTTAGCATGTAGGTGTTATAAGTCGAGAAGAAATTTATTTAAAAAATCGAAAAAAAATCGTAAAGTTGCGATTTTCAATGAGAAATTCATGTTTCGATCGCACTCAAAAAACCTGGCAGGTTCTAAGTTCAAGATTTCGAGGCCTCCACAAAATTTTATTGCAATTGGGAGTTTGGTTAGCCGGAAGCGTAGGTTAACAAACAGAAAAACAAAAAATTCGGATTTTTGTGCAAGTGTAGTGAAAGGAATCTTCGCTTCGCTCGCTACGCTCATCCAATAATACATCTAGAAAATATCATAAAAGTATGAACACAGATAAAATGTATGAACAAGTGAATGAGGGGCTTAGGAAGTAGGGGGGTTTTATTGGGATAAACAACAATTCGAGGCCTATCTCTAAGCTATACGACTTTAAGAGATAAAGAGACATTAAAATGTTCATGTACACATTTAAATTTATGTAAGTCACATTTCCACTGATTTATGTGCCTACAGCCACAAAACACACTACGTATAAATTGCCAAGGTTGGCGAAACCGCCTAACACAAACAACATTTTCAGATTGTAACCAATCGAATAATAATTATCAACAAGGAAGTTTGATTAATCTAGTTTGATGCGCGCACTTCCTATGAGTTTCTTTAGTTTATAAAGTTTCTATAATTTAGGGGACCAAAATCAGGAACTTGGCCATTTGAGAGAGCATGTATAGTGCTAATGTTAGAGCCAGTAATTTTGGAATTCTCTTACATAATTTTGCAAAAACGATCCTACTTTAGAAATCGAATTTTTAGTTATTATACTTCAAATTTCACCCCCCTGTAGATTCTGACAGTTAGGGGTGCAAAAATACGGACTTCGCAATTCAAAAAAAGGATCATTTATAGCTGCCGTTTTAGACGACAGTTATTCTGACTTCTGTAACGGTGGTTTTAAAAACGAACGTCCCCTTGGAAATCGAATTCTAATTGTTTATTTTTTCCATGTCATCACCTGTTGATTCTATAGTTTAGGGTCGCAAAAATCAGGACTTGGTCAATTCTGAAGAGGGTATTCATAGCTGCTTATTTAAGACCAGTCATTTTTGACTTCCTGTAACATGATTTTGAAATACACGATCCTTCTTGGAAATTGAATTCTTTTAGTTTATTATTTCATATTCACCCTACTGTAGATTATATAGTTAAGGGGTGAAAATAACCAAAGGAGGGCTTATTTCAGAGAGAATTTGTATTTTTCTTGAAACTTTTTTAGAGCCAGTTATTGTGACTTATGTTACATGATTTTGAAAAACTCGTACTTTGTTCCTTACTTTGGAAATCCAATTCTCATTTACTTATTACTTTATATTTCTCACACTGTAGATTTCCTTACAGTCTACGGTGCAGAAATTCAGGCCATGTCAATTTAAGAGTGCATACTTAGCTGCTTAATTGGGAGCTCAAGTTTCACTACTCCAAAATGACTTTTTACAAGAAGTATCTACTGGTTCCCCCACTTTGATTTTTTATTCTAAGGGAATCCAATTAATTTGGTTCTATCACCAAAATGGAAGCGAGTGAAAAAATTAAAAAAAAGGGGTTTGCAAAATGGGGTCATATTGGGTTGCAATAAAACATGTATTTGTCGCCCCCCATTTTTGATATTTGGTTTGGGGAGGGGGGGGGGGAAAAGGGGCCAAATAATGCACACGTTTGCCAGAGTTTTTTTACATGAGGATTTTTATTGAAAAGGGTTTTGAGTTTGAATTCGCTATAGGAAGGTCCCCTATTTAAATGCTACATCTCCGAAAGTTTTGTAACAATGTGCAAAATTTTGGGACTGCGGTTCAAAATTTGTGCTTATTGGTGCAAATATGCACATGGTTTGAGTGGAAAAATAGCATAAGGGGGATATAAGTGTAAACTTAGCCTCCCCTTTTGAAATGGCTGTATCTCGAAAGTATTGGGGTGCAAAATTCGGGACTTGGGTGCAAAAATTAGCACATGAATTTGAAGTTTCTTCCAAAATTCGCATAGGGGTCTTCTCAAATCGAGAATATGGCCGGGCATCAGCGTTAAACTTAGCCACCCTTGTTTTCCAAATCATTAAATAGCCGTATCATTCGAAAATTTTGGGGTGCCAAAATTCGGAATTGGGTGCAAAAATAATGCACACTGGTTTTTGAGCAAAAAACCAACGCACGAAAATGTTCTGGGAGGGGGAAGGATTACGGACTTCAAAAAGTGTGCTAAAATATGGATGAGTTGCACATGGAATTCGTTTAATTTTACGAAAAACCATTAACTTGGTCTCAGCCAAAATGAAGTAGTCGGTAAGTTTTTGGTGTTGCTTGTGCAAAAAAATTATTGAGATTTGGTGAGCAAAATTGTGCAAAAAGTGATGCAAAATAAGCATAAGTTTCACATTAAATTCGTTTTATTTTACGAAAAACCATGAACTTAGGGCTCAGCCTAAAATGAAGTTGTGAAGTTTTTTGTGTTGCTTGTGCAAAATCAAATTGGTTGTGCAAAAGGTGCAAACAATGTGTTTTGTGCAAAAAATATGTAAAAGTTTGCACATGAAATTCTTTATTTTACGAAAACCATTAACTGGCTCAGCCATAATGAAGTTGACTAACTTTTTTGGTGCTGCTTTGTGCATAAATCGAAAATGGTTGTGCAAAATTGTCCCTGTGCAAAAAATGTGGTGCAAAATAGGTGGCATAGGTTTTGACATGAAAATCCATTTTGGTTGTTCTTAGCATTAACTTAACTTAGCCAAAACGAAAATTGTGCGTAACTGTTTTGTGCTGCTTGGTGCAATAAATCGAATTTGGTTGTGCAAAATGTGTGCCAAAAAATGTGGTGGCAAAAAATTTTATGGCATAGGTTTTGACATGAAAATCCATTTTGGTTGTTCTAGCATTAACTTTTGGCTCAGCCAAAATGAAAGTTGGTTCGTTAACTTTTTTTTTTTTGCTGCTTGCTTGTGCAAAAATCGAAATTGGTTGTGCAAAATTGAGCAAAAAGTGTGCAAAATTCACAGCATATCGTAAGTCAAAATTTCATTGGTGGTTGTGCCAAGTTAATGGACCCGAAAGCAAGCGTCATTTACAAAAATACTGTTTTTTGCTACATCGTACAACTCTTCTTGGAGAACACCAAGTGATTTATAAAAATTAAACCCACTTGTATATTTCCTAATGTTCTAGTTTCAAATCGATTTTAAGACAATGCAGAACTCAATTCTTAGCATTTTGAAGCAGGAAGAAAGTTTAATGGGAATACACTAGTAGTGGCAAGAACGAAGCTGGTGTAAAGGGTTGGAAGTTGGAACCTTCACCGCCAAAAGAGGGCAGGGACAACTAACCCTTTGAGATTCAGTCGAGTATAACATGCCTTGACGTGAAACTATAACTGAACAACAATCTACTATTCATTCTAGTACGGTATACGGGTATAATATACCAACATAATATGTTGGTTACAAACATGACTATTATTTGTTGTACATTATTTTCAGTTATTGTTATTGAAGGGATTTTGCTTTTATTGTACATAACCGCTGGCTTGTTTCTAGCTTTCATAACGTTTATTACTCTATGCCTATTTTGCTAAATTTTGTTTGAAAATCAGTTGTGTTAAGTAGGAGTGCCAGCTGTCGTGTACACACTAGTTTCAAAGTTGACCCTCCTCAGGCATTTAACTAGGCAATTACTTAATGGCCCCCAAAAAACTTTTAGTCAGAATTGCCGATAGGCTGGATTTTATCCCCGACCTAACAAATTAACTAAGTGATGTACTATCTTAATTTATTTTTACTTTTATTATCGTATGCTCAGAGGCAAGTGTTTGTGTTGAAAATGAACAGTAATTCCATTTAAGTTATGGTTCAAAACGGTAAAATAAAATATGTAATGATATTTCCTACAGTTTTAAATAAGATTCGTGTAAAGAACTTGGTCCGGCTGTAATAAAAAGTAGTGACGTGGATTTTAGGACACTTTCTAGCATCTCTATTTTTGTTATACCCCAAGCGGGAATTGAGATTGAAAATTGTTAATAATTTTTTTTTTTAGCCGTGTATATTGGTTTTAACCTAAACACCTGACTCTTCTGTCTATGCAGTTATACACACTAACAATATCTGTAGCAATCCGTAAATACAGTTTCGCTGAATGAAAATCATGATTTGTTCTTTTCAGGCAATTTATCGCCGGGCTCCACTCTTCCACACATGACCTACTGCCCCCCAAACAACCTCCCCTCGAACACCCTCCCCCGGTCCCCAATGGACCAATTAAAAATTCTTCACTCTTCGCTCGAGGAAATTCCGCAGTTCCCAGTGCCCCCATCAGAGCCCCCAGTAAGCCTTCGAAGGACCCACTGGCCCATCACACTCCACTCATCGCTACAGGACCCCTCGGTCCCCACTGGACCCATTAATCTCCACTCATCGCTCGAGGAACCCCCGGTCCCCAGCGTCCCCATCAGCCCCCAGTCATCCTTCGAAGACCCCACTGGCCCCATCACACTCCACTCATCGCTACAGGACCCCCCGGTCTCCCACGGCCTCCCGCGAGTCAAGCGCTTCTGCCTAAGGGGTTTGATGCATTCTGTGGATCTATTAGTTTCTGGATGCTCCACAGAACTTGTCTCTGATTCGTAGATGGAGAGAGGTCAGCTTGTTGATAAAAAAAACCCCCGGTTTTTTCAGGGGTTTTGAAGAGGAGAGGACGCCCTAAAGTTAAAACCACAAACAACAACAACAACAAGAGGACGTTCTGGAGCAGCCGAAGGCTCGAGCCCAGGGAAGTCCGTCAGAAGGGTAGTGGTAGTGGCGGGGTAAGGCAAGGCAAGCACCAAGAGAGCAAGCAGGTTTTCGAGCGCACAGCAGACAAGCAGTCCAATGAGGCTCAACTGCCGATTGATGAGATGGTGACGGGTCTATGTTAAGGACTGTTATGCTTCTTAAACCTATATTGTTCAATCTGTAAATGATAGGAATGTACACCACAATATTTACGGCTGGATCGTTGGTAAAGTGGCTTTAGAGTCCCGCTCCCATTGCCAGAAGTTCTTGGGTAATATCCTTCAGACAAACGATTTTAACTGTGGATATGGAATTAAATCACCAATACTGGGGTGGAGGGAACGAAGCACAATAAAATTGATTAGAGTTTGATTCTAAATTAACTTCACCGTGCCCTAACGTATGTGGCATAACCGTGTCATATACTGTTATCGTTACATTGTTTCCAGATACTTCACACCCGGAGGAGTGAGTAGCTGATCAAAGCGTCTCATCGTGACCGAGGGCGTAGTTGATAACACATGGACAAAGCTTGCTACAACAATTATGGTGTGGAAAGGAATAAATTGTTTACAATTGATTTTTATTTAATTAGTTAAAAACATTAGTCGGAATTAATTCGGCATAGCAAAGTATGGAGAATTAAAAACAAACGTTACTACTTTTTACTAATCAAACCAATCAAAAATCATATTAGAAACTAAGTATATTAATAATGATAATCTATGCTTGGTCCGTTCCCCCGTACAGGGTATACTTAGCAAGAAAAGTTTTCCTCGTCCGAGAGATTCAAATTATATCACATGTTCCATATTTGTGTAACCATGTAACAAACACATGTTTTTATGTTTCAAGTTATGTTCAAACAGAACATTGTTATTTGAAAATATCTACATGCTTGCAAATATACAACCTGGGAATATCCACTACTTTTCGTTACAGCCCCCTCCCTTTACACTCACCGTGACATCAATTCATTCCTTCCCAAATCATTCAATCAATCAAGTCCAATCAACACTGAAGGCCTTGATTCATGTTACTTTGCCATTAAAGCAGATGTCAACCTGTAGTTTCGGGTGTATTTTAAATGTAACATAATGATAATGGAGAATGTTTCTGGTTAAAAATTGGCTGTCAAAAACGAAAAAAACAGGGAGTTGAAAAAACTAATAAGGACCCACCGACCACCACTGCGACGTTATCCACCTCACGGAAATATAGTTACAAAAATGTACCACTCTTACACACATGCCGTTATCGTGTAATGTATGTGTGCGGGAGTGCACCACGAATACCCAAGCAAAAGATTCCAGTGGCCGTAATCCAAGGGGGGGGAGAGGGGGGACAAAAACCCCCCCACTCTTTGTTTTTGAAAAATAAAGTGTACAAGGAGAAATAAAATAACGACCAAAATACCATCTGACTAAAAGAGGATTTTAGTAGATACAAAGCTGGTTATTTGTGCTTTTAAAAACGCAACAGATTTTTCACCAAAATAACCTTGAAAGTGAAAACTTTTAGATTAAAAACAGGGTTTGTAGATAAAAAGTGGTGATGCTTTAAAAACGCACAGATTTTTCACCAAAATGATCGGATAGAGAAAATTTGAAGATGAAAAGCAGGATTTTAGATCAAAAAGTTGGCTGCGATGACTGTAAAAAAAACGCACAAGATTTCACCAAAATAACCTTGACATGTAGAAAAAACTTTTAATCAAAAACAGGATTTAGTTAGTGATGATGTTTGAAAATGATGGGTGATGGTTGGTGATGCTTTAAAAAGACGGAACAGATTTTCACCAAAAAATGATCGTGATAGAGAAACCTTTTAGATTAAAACAAAGCAGGATTTTAGATAAAAGTTGGTGTGATGATTTAAAAAACCGCACAGATTTTCACCAAAAAAATGACCTTGAAGAAGAAAATTTTTCCGGGGGCAAGCCCCCCGGACCCCCCAACTTAGCCTTCGGCCACCATCTATGAAAAAATGTGCATAAAAAACCCCCCCCACCTTTATGAATTCCTGGATACCGCCACTGCAAGATTTCACATGTTACCTACCTAGAATCCCTTTTATAGAGACAGGTAAATGAAAACCCAAAAGTTATTGAAATATAACGAAATGGATTTTAAGAAATTCGAGCAGTACTGTGGACAGCCTAGGGCTGCGTTTGGACTATAGAGCGGAGAGGCAATGACTGAGAAATTAGCGAAAGAAAATTTCTTGTCCTATTGAAATGCGTAGTTTGCGTTGGTAAATGCGATGAATTGTCCCAAATTTATCCATTCCAGTTTGTGTCCTCCTGTAACATCTGCTGGTTCCCAAAGACATTTAATTCCACTATAGTAACCAAAAGATCTCGAAGGCGCATACTACATACGGATCCCAGTATTCGTTCTGGATCAGATATTTTTTTTTTTTTTATACTTAGATAAAAGCAATCTTATTACGGAAATGGAAAAAATTCAAAAAACGCATTAAAATCAAAACAATAATACAAATAAAAGGAAAATAAAAGTTTGAATTGCAGGTTTGGGAAGGTACGTAATATTAAAAACGTACTGATGGGATGCCCAATTTCGTACTGAGAGCTATCAAACGGTTAGTGCTTTTTCATGACCGCGAGGTAAATGTTGATTTTTTAGATCGTCGTTCAAGTCTACAAGTTTAAGTTTTCTGTTATTGAGGCACCGCACTCTCGATACTCGGTGGTGAATCCGACTTTTACACTGTGCGTTATAAACACGTTCGTCAGCGTACCAATTATAATGTCGTTGTCTCATTGATGTTAATTGTATTCTATGATTCACTCCTTTAAGCCGAAAAAATAATAACGGTATTTGACGACTTGAGAATCTTGAGAAGAAATTAGAATCAAAAGTAAGGTTTTACTTAAGTCTTGAATACGTAAACCAGAAACCCACCGCAGCGTGACAGTGAAAAGTAAAAATTAAATGACCCCAAACTGGGACTTTGAATTTCCCTGTCTGGTGGGCGTTGAAACACGTTCAAGACCACCAAGTCTGTTGAGTTTTGTCTGTGTTTTCAAGCTGCTCTAGGCATGGTAAATGATCAAGAAACCCTAAGACAGAAAAGTATATAAATTTGTCTTGACACCGATAGAGGTAGGAGGAATCTCTGATTAAAGGTCTTACGTACCACTAGCAATCCTGACTGAAAAAGTTTTTCCAATGTTTCTTACAAGCTAAGGATTGGGATCCTCCTAAAACAGCCTTGGGACCTTCCAACTACCTGTCCACACCCTGATTGTCTATAGTTAGTCGCCTTAAAAGTTTACGCCTGTTTATATAATGTTCCAACCAAACGAATCTTATTAGGACATATTTTTTCGGTTTATAACAGCTTTTCACAGACAATTTAGCTCAGCAGAAGATATTTACACTCAAATCCACTATTCAATCAAAAAATTTACTTTTATTCCAGCTTATTGGTATTCAGCCACACTGAATAGTTCATAAAATTTTTGTGAAGGAATTAAAAAGCTCCAGAAAATCTCGTCATAATTTCCGTTTTAGCTCTATCCATACTAGTTTAAACCGCCAGTTTTTTAAGGGGCACACTTCCATATATAATTAATAATTAATTACGAAAATAAACATAGCTCATTATTAATTTCTAGTTTGCCACTTGACCTCTCATTACCGTGTGTAACTACCGCGAACAGGCAAACGATTGGTCTACGACGGACACGACAGCTACCCTCTCCAAACCCGAGAGCTCCCGTCTCCTAACCCATTATTTCCGTATCACCGATCTCAGTTAGTTTGAGGCGGAAGGTCGACGGGCTGACGTCACTCGACTTCGTTTTGCCAGCATTGATTGCATTTTAACACTTGAGCTGCTGTTATTAAATCATCTCGGGTATAATTGAAGGACAAGACGAGAAGATAGAACATTAGAGGTCTGGATTTTCTTGCGATTTATAAATTCGCCCAATATGGTATCATGATTTGTATTGCAAAAATTTCAAATAATATGGAAATGTAAAATATGTGAGATAACCAGAACTACAGATAACACTCGTCGATTGCAGTCGGGGCCTTGCAGGGTGGGCTTGGTCGCTTTGATTTAAAGTCCCCCACTGAAAATCAGTTATATAATGAGTGGGTTAGAATCTTAAATAAAATAATTTATTTATTGATTGTTATTATTTTAGGCATTTATTAGGATTAACAAAAAGGATATAAAACGTTTCGCTTTGTCGTGGGCACAAGATGACAATTCTTTCGTACCCTATGATCAGATTAATCCCTACTTCGCCATAAAGAATTTTAAAATGTCATTTTTGTTGTACTTATATTAGATATATTGACGGAATTTAAATTGTATAAATGCAAGTTGATGTGTAAACAAAGTTATTCTAATTTGTCTATTTATTGATTTAAACCCCCCCCCCCCCCCCCCCAACAATATCAGCGTTTAAATAATTTCAAGCTGTGAAACGATTCACATACTAAAAATATTCAGAAAAATCATATTTATATATTTTTTAGGAAAACTACACACCTTCTGTTTTTTTTTTTTTAAGGACCAGTCCAAAACTCAAAACTGTCAAGTGCACTTGATTTAAAACCAATTGTTTTTATTACGAACGCAAATTTTATTTAAATCAAAAACGAATCGTGGAACATATATAACACTTAAAAAGTCCATTGAATTACGGTGAAGTATTTATAAACGTAGTAACACTGTCAAAATAACGAATGCCAACGTAAAAGTTTGAAAATACCCTCAAAAGATCTCGATTTCTGATGGCTATAGATTGTTCTGTTGCAACATATTTTTAACAATTCATAATGAAAAATGAAAATGTTCATACTGGTTTATTAATCCAGGGGAGGGAGCAATTCTCATTTAGCAAACATGATTGCACCTGGTAAAAACTTAGATATTGGAGTAATATGTCCTAGAAAAGAGGCGATATTTAACGGGACCCTTCAACCTTGCCGTGCAACAAAACATCCTCGTTCAACTAAACAGTAAAAACGTAAAAAAAACAATCGTTGAGAAAAATGCTACAAAAATCGTCAATTATACAACAAGAAACGACTTCGATCGTTAATGTGTATGTTTGATTGCGTCACGTCTAAAAGCCCGCAGCCTTCTTGAAACGGGCTCGAGGGAGATGGGAGGTTCGCCCCCCATCAGTGGCCATAAGTCACGGAAAGTCGTTCCCATCTAAGCAGGCTTGATTGACGCTACGAGCGTCCGACAGACAGCCAGCAGGCTAGAGATCGTTGAAACCGAGAATACAATGTAAATAGTCACTTAATTGTGGCCGAGGAGTCACAAGGGATTAAAAGGAGATTCTTTTTGTGGGAGGGCGAGACAGCAAAATACGACAAGGGTTATAAAAAGTGAAATACAGCATGTTCTCACTTGGACAAGCCTATGAGGCGAAGAGACACGCCGGCAAACTCCACCACATCTGCTGACAACAGCAACCACCCAGGCAGGAGAAGGGTGAAAATGGGAAAAATTATACAAATAATAGAAACGGGGAGTAAAAAATGTTCTTTCTAAAAATAAAAAAAAAAATCTCAGAAACATTCAGTTTTGTTTTATTGGCCAAAAAGTCTCGCATTGCTGTTTTTTTTAAATAGTTTGTAATCGTTTATAATTTCGGTCTTGGTTGTAAGCGCAATCTTTTGTCATTAGAAACAAGGACTGGTTCTAACATCGTTAATCGAGCTTAAGTGCGCTGATCATAACCCAGTGTCTTGTGGATTACCCCCTTTTTACACGGATTACACAATCTGGAAAAAAGGTGTGTGGTGTTGCCCAAAAAAGTAACAATGTAATCACAGCACGTCAAGACAAATCACTGAGAGCATATTCCACCTCTCAAAGGAAAAACATTTAAACGTGAGCAAATAAAATTTACTACAATCTTGGTGACTCTTTGTCGGACAAGCAACATTTTAAACTAATACATAGTGACATTCTTAGTGGATATGTGGCGTTAGTACGATAGCTTAAAATTATTATAAAAAGCAGGTTCTTGGCTTTTTCTAAGTGTGCTAACTTTTATCGTCTATCCACTCAAAATATGCATTGAGTATTAAATGCAGTGTTGATGGTGTCGCAATTGGTGATTCAAGCTCGTGCTGACTCGAATATAGTTGATTTTCAAATTCCACTGGTACTCTCCAAAATAGTAATTAAAATTTGGTTCATTATAATTGAGAATATACCAGTACATCTCAGATCCTGATCGAAAAACGAAATTAATATCCGTCTAGGAATGGCCACACTTTGAGATCATTGAGATTGAAGTGATGACCGCCTGTAGGGTATACACATCAGATTAACTGGTGTGACCCCTCAGGTGACAACTATAGGTATATTGTGGACGGACAATTGTGAGGGATGTCCGATGGTAATTGTAAGAGGGACTCAATCCCTGCATCGCATATAACGAACTGAGGAAAACCTCGGAAAAAATCTTCAGTTCAGGATTGCCGGTCCTCAACGGTTTTAAACCGAGACCTCCCGAATCAGAGTGAGGCATAGGGCTCGAGCCAACGCTGTCGGTTATATTTGAACCTCAGACCTTGGAGTACCCTTGGTGGGATATTCCGCCACCGCGAAAGCACTTTGATACAATAATCTCACCGTGGGACTTACAATAGTAAAACAGCGTTAAATTCCATGATCTGACAATTGAGACATAAAAAACAAAGAACACAAACTAATTTTTTAGAGTTCCCATCTTTTCTGTACCATGCTGATTATGGCCGTTCATGAGGTTCGGGGTACCAAGTAGGAAGCGGTAAACTGAAAGACTCTTGGTTTGAATCCCTACGGCATATAATTTTGCTGCAATGACTTTCGTCATCATTACCATCAGTCACAGTGGTCATCGTCCCAATAACGAATGTTGGACAACCCACCTGTGAGTTGATGTTATCATCATAAGTGATACGATGCAGTGTCATTGGTCATTGGATCATGAAGTTTATTTCAATAAACGCACGAAAGCATAAACTATTAACAACAACAGTGTTCTACAGAGGCAGTTAATTCATGATGGATTCACGGGATGAACCAAACGTTTTTCATACCCGTCAGACATGCATCCTAATTTGTCGTACTGCAATCAATTATTTTTACAATGAGGAGTGACAACCAACTGATACACATTTAGTAATTTGAGGATGCTCGAGGTATGCATAACATTTGAAACTCGGCAACAATGCTGCAGCAAATGTTGTCGCTTGTCGGAGTGAAACGCAGTAAAAACAAAGACTGCATCCATCGCCATCATGGAACTGCATGCTACACGGCGCCGCATACTGACTAGAAAACACAGGCCTGGTGTGGATGTCAGCTGTCAAATGTCACGATGTGACGAAGAACCAATTATCAACCGTACACATGTAAAACAGAACGCGGTTACATAAAAACTACCAGCGATACTTGTGGACTATTTAGGCAGGGCTACATCTAGCTAGACTACCACTACCAGCAGTGCATGTCTGACGATACGACAAGACACATTTGTTGTGTAAATAAAACTAATATTCATATATAGAATCCATCCACTCAGGGCATACAATGATTTATTGAGCGAGCGAAGCGACGGTCTCCACTTGTTCTCTTATGGGCTCGAATGTCGGGTGTTTTTTTTTTTTTTTTTTTTTTTCTGTTATGCCTTCGTCACAGGTCGCCACCGTTTCTCTGATCGACTGAAATTTTTCACGCAATGTACATACTACCTAGGCGGGTTGCTTATAGTTTTTGAACAAAATCGATTGTGGTTATAAAAATAACAAAATAAAAAAAAAATATTTTTAAAAAATAAATGTTCTGATCGTTATGAAATTTTGCAGTTCATAAGTACACCATTCTGTCCCAATTTTTCAAATGTTCAGCTAAATTTCGGTCAAGGACGTCAAGACGGCAAGACTATTGGGTAATCATAATTCGAAAAATGATGCTAAAAAATGAAGGAGGCAGTGAAGATACAAAGATTACACTTTAGAAGGCCGACGTGAATTAGTACATGCAAAGATGTTGGCATAGTATACAGTGTACAATGTTAATATCCATTAGGCCTACCCACTGTGTGGTGGGCCTTATGGGAATGTCGTAATCGGGTCATGTTGCACGTACCGGTGCTCGCTAACAAACGCGTCAACTGAGCGTTTTTCCTAGGTGAGGGTCTTTAAGTTAAAGAGGACCTGTTCCAACCCTGTCGGCGCCGCAGAAGCAATAACGGATATTGAAATGGGGAAGTGTTTATTAAAGAGTGAATAGTAATTTCCCGGTTTCTCGAACCAAGAATCTATGGCTCATGTACCCAAATGCTCTTAGATGCCAGAAGGCAAAACGTTTACTAAATGCCACTTGTTGTGATTGTTGAGTGCATGGTAGAAGCCGAGCAGAAGACTGCAAATGTTTGCCTCTCATAACGGAAGAGTTACGATAGTTTTTAACCAATCACTCTTATCACTGATATCTTAGAGGCGGAATAACACTTATATGTGTTCTAAAAATCCAAATATCTTCATCATAGAAGTGTGCCTAAACATTCGAGACGAACATTCTATTGCAACTTACCCACCGGCAATGAAGAAAGAGAATTTAAAAATTATTAATAGCGTATTAAATAATTTACAAACCAAATTTTACAAACCAACAATTATGTATACAAAAAACACGATCAAAATATCTCAGAACAAACTTTATGACATTTTATTGATCGGGTTATTTTGCAGCGGTGGTATTCAACGATTGATGATATTTTCTGTCGACGTTTCAAAGACCCTTATGTCTTCTTCTAAAGGATTAAATATGATGGGAAGTTTATGAATGAATTTGAGAGTGTTTATTGTTTAAAATTGTCATGAAACGGGTAGAGAGGACACTTTAAGGTTGTAATGTACTTTATTATTTATAAAGATAAAAAATATTTGATAAGTTAATCGAATTATGAAACTGTGTCGGGACCTAAGCGCTCTGTAACTATATTGTAGCAGAAAAAATTGTCTCACGGCAACCGCTACTCGATGGGATAAGTATTTATACAAAGTGTATTATGTTTATTGGTTGTTTCTACTCCCTATATTCTCAACTGGAGATGGAATAAAAAAATTTTTTGTCCCCACAAAAAAAAAATTTTTTTTTTTTTTTTTTTTTATTATACGAAGATGAAAATACCAAAACTCAATGAAAACGTTCAAATCCTATAAAATCGAGTATTTTCCACTTTCATTATACAAATAATTTCAATTCAGTGAATAAACTATGAGAAAAGTCACAGCTATATAGCACGCGGATATAGATGTTGCGAACCCACGCGAATCTAGAGGGTTTTCTCAACTTCTATTCGTTGTCTATCAACTTAAAATGTTTTGAATATCAATCAGACACGGTTGAGAATTTCCTCTCAAATATTGCATAGTTATGACTAGTTTAGTGATTTAGAACTCTTTGGATACTTTACTCTTTGAGCAATATTTTACGCGTCATTGCATAAAGTGTAAAATTTCTCGCGCGCAAATACGCTAGCCGCTAGCGTATTCTATCACGGCTGACAAGTTGTGTAAGCTCAAATGCAAACCCTTGCCAGGGCTTGACACTACTGATAGGCCGTTGTTTATGGCGTAGGAGTGATTAACGCCATTTTATGAAAATGTGGAAGATTCTAATGAGAGATAATGGTGGGTTGAGTTCGCAGATAATATATTTTTGGTAAATTCTAACACATGTGTGCATTTTGTGTTTATGCAGCGGATAATAAAGCAGCTACTGTCCAATCAAATATTGTATACTGTACTATAAATATTAATGTCAATTATTACATTCAAATCATTGAATCCTTCTGTGTGAATATAAAATCGAGTCTACATTAATTATGGTTCACTTTGTTTTAATGTTCTCCATTTGGACATGGTATAAAATAACACGACACAGTACGTTAATAGTTAAACTGTATCCCAATGAATACAAAACCGGTATTGTAGTGAAAGAATAAGAACCATAAAAAACATTTAAGATTATAATATTGGGTAAAACAATAATATGGTATTTTTCCCCTAAGTTCTGATAAATTTCTAGATTTATTATTGATTGACCCAAACCCATGCTGTGAATTTTATTCAACCTGTACAATAAAGGAAATTTTATCTTAAATAAAGTAAATTAAATGAATAAATAAAAACGAATTCTTAGTATGTACACAATTAAAAATATTATGTTAGCAAGTTGCCGATAAAACTCGTTGTGTCCGCACAAGTCCATGTTCATAACATGATGCACGTCGCGTACCTATGAATTGTGAAACATCTCAATCGGCGTTAAATGTGGTAGTAATAATGTCTATCAACAACATTTCTATACATAAGTCCCATCGAACTAACATCCGAATCCTCCTCTCGCCCGTGCACTGTCGTCGCTCTGCCTTCCGGTGGTCAGATAACGTAGGCCTCTTTCGGGAGCTTTAAACAGAGATTTACTATTTGGTCGAGACAAAGCATTCACTATTAGTGTTCGCTTGGTCGTCCGTATCTTGGTGAACATCTCCTTGCGACTAAAATCCCGAGAGGTTCTAAATCACAGTGTAGTAAAAGTCTTCTTTAATCTCCTTTTCCTCATCAACCAAGTTCTAATCTTATCAGGTATGCCACCAACCTTTTCGACCAGAGGTAATGACGTAATAAAAACTTCGGGCTAACACATGAAATCTATTCAAAATTTCGTTTAAAGAAAAAAAACGACAACGTTTACGGCTAAAAAAAAACTTGCCTTGAAAGCAAAAACAGTGCGGGATATGACTATAGAGTTGTTATTCGCTCTAATGTTCATCAGTTTGTTTCTTCATGCGCTCAACAACAGTCGAAATTCAGAAGTTATAGGCCCGTTTGGGCCAGAAGTTAGTATGCCATGTATTAAGTCTGATGATTCTAAGAGCAACGAAAGGTGCACTCTTTCGGGGTCCTGGCTGTTCAAACATTTTTATCAAGCATTTATTATATATTTTTCACTTTCACTTTATCTAATGTTATTTCTTTTCATTCCTTCCCACAATCGTTGTAAACAATCACGAAAAAAACAATCATTTCTTATGGCTTCTCACACAAATTAACCCCGATACTCATCTGTGAATGGAGGTTACTCTTCTTACTATTATGTTATGTTTACATTACAAAATTATACCATTTAAAAATTTGTTACAGTTGCTGTAAAAACATCACAATTAAGAACTTTTGTTGTTATAGCTGTCTGTTGATAACTTATGGTACTGTCCAATGTAACTGTGTAGCTTGTCAAAAGAGGTGACAAAAAAGACATGAACGCCATAAGATCTTAGGCGTTGACAGCTCCAGAACAACCAAACAAAATTCCGACAACAATTTTGTATGTAACTCAAGGGATACGTTTATGTGCAATTTCAACCAGTTCATACTCACCGTTAAAGGTATCATCGTTGTATTATCAATGAAACAACGACTAAGATGATTATTTAAAGTTGCCTAGTGTGTTTCGTTTTCGGATGTTTCTCATTTTTAGAAGACCATTAAAAATGTATGATGAAAGTACATTCAGGACTGCTTCCACTCGTTGATCTTATTTATCAAGGATGCGCCTTTACATTAGATGACCAGTTACATAATCCTCCCGTTTCGAGTCTACTCCGGCAATGTGCGTCACGAGCTCGCGTCGTGTTTGAGGTGATCCGTCGTCGAACATTAGCGGGCTCGTGATCGTCGTAGCTGTAGTGAAACGGTGTAGTACACATCTTCTTCCGACCTGGGGGACCTTGACGCGTAGCGTACTATCAACCTCATTGCGTCACTCGCGTAGGTTAACAGCTTTCAATAGTGGCCGAGTTCGTTGTCCTCCATGCAACAGTAAGTTGGAAGAACTTTATTGATGTGAAGGGGAAAACAAGTCATTATAACAACTAGCTCTTCACTATTGAAAAGAATCGAGGAAACATTGGTGTTCCGATATTAGCCTTGTTGATTCTGGCGCTGTCAGCGTGTGAAGTCGTGTCAGTTGTTTGAACCGTGTTCCAATTCAAAACTGGTCTCTAGGTGGTCATTGTTCTCTCGTGGATGGTGTCCGGTGCAACTGGGTTGGGCTGGGACTGCTTAATTTAATGGTCCCCTCTGAACATCAGTTATTGTGACCGGCAGTGGGTAGACTCTAAATACGAATTCATTTGATTTATTTAAACTAAAATCTGCCGTTCATAACCAATGAAAAACCTTTTTCACTAAAAGGTTTCTAAAAGAGGGGAGCGAAGCTTTTAACAAAATACAAGAACAAACAAATACAAAAAAAATAGTCGACACGTGATTTAACGTTTTGGTGGAGGCGCCGGGTTAGACGAAATTTTGCTTACCAACAACGACATTTCCCTCGCTGTTCTTGCATTAGGTTATGGTAGTGATGCCGAGTACATGGAATTTTTTAAACTTTCTGGCGGTTCTAGGCCCCCCCCCCCCCCCACCCGTACCCAGAGGTTCACATAAACATTCGCATCATCATGTTTGAAGGATTATGAGAAACAAAAAAAACGCATGACACCGGGCCTTCGTTTCGATTTTTATCGTGATACGTGAATACGCACAGACGGACGGGAAACGGATGGGACAGGACCACCCCGTTACTATTATAAGTCCATGGACAGACGAAAGAATAATTATGCTTTCATCACACGCTGAACTTATATAAATGTGGGACGAAGGATTACATCGGACTACTTGAGTATAACGTATCCTTGCTGTAGAAAAATTTATAACACGGGTGGCCAGACTGTTGATGGTACAGTACTGTCAGTAGACTGGGTAAACCAAGCAAATGTTAAGAGAAAAAACCTTCAACATGTAGTGGTGAAAATGTATGCGATTGCAGCGGCATAGACCCATGTAGACCCAGGGTAGTGCTAAACTTATTTTAGATTTGAATCCAAAACGTAAATGAGAGAATTGGTAAGTGTCCATCATCCTGTCTTACAAAATATTACAAGCAACCACGACAAGGAATTTACACCCTTATGTTGATGATAATAACTCTTGAAATTTTGTTCGGATATTACAATGTGTTCCTGTAGGCAGGTGGTGTTTTTGGTTTTTTTTCTTCATAACGTTATGATTGATTATCAAAGTTACCACCCTCTGTTCGCATCCGTCAATCCAGGCGCACATCGTGGTGCTATGCAGTGTTGAAACCGCAAAAATGTGCCTCTAATAATCCATTGGTCCCGGCAAGGGGTTCGGTAGCACAGGGCGTGTCCGAGCCTCCCTCACTGTGCAGACTCGGCATAGACATACTATATAGATAATATTACACAAAAAACCAAACAAAACCTAGAGGTACTCTTGTTGCGTGCTAGTTGCGCGATAGAAAATAGCGCACTTCAGGTTAAATACTTTTTTTTTTACAAAACGGAGCTTGGGATATTTTGTGAAATCAAAATAATTTTTTAATCTATCTAAGTTGAGTCGCCTGGACTGATAGAAAGGATGGTAGAACTACACTGTTAAAATTAATTTATTTATTATAATGAAATCAAACATATATAGAACATGTGTGTAGGTGTAGTTGACCATGTATTTTTTCTTTAAATATGGATTCTCACAAATAATATGTCTGGTAGTGATAGTAAATCATTGCATTTCACAAAGGTTAATTTATAAAAAATGTAGTAATTGCATGTGTTACTCGTGGAAACGCATAAGCCTTACCCATACCAAATAAACTTATTAGGTAAGGTCCACTAAGCTTTCTTAATAATTATTCTATACGTAAAACGTTTTAAAACATGTTTACCTTCCCATCTCCATAGATATTTTGTATATGACTTATCTTGTGGTCTACAAAAATATGTACTTTTCTGTTGTAATGAGGGACATTAATAAAAATCTAGCCAACAAACATTTTCAAAATCTTGATATGAAATTTATCACCCCTAAAACTGAATGTACTTACAAAATAAAGCCTTACATTATTGAAAAGCAAGTATAGTAAAATTTTGAGTGTTTCGTACTCAAAACATTTTAAATTGTAATTTATTTCATTGGCATTCTACTTCGTCATTACGTCAAAAATTTTTTAGTATCGCCATTTAGTCTAGTTCTTGGTAATCTTATACACGCATTTGATTGGTATTGTATTAAATTTCAAAAAATCTCCTGAAACGCTGTTCTGATGTACCCAATTTACTTAACGTGCACCTAAGTACAAACACAGAAAAAGCTCTAAAAAACTTTACGTCCACCACCGGTGTAAAGTTGATGTAATAACTTTTGTATCGTTGCACGATTAGAACCGGGGACCCCGTGGGGGTGGGGTTTGTTAATGAGTACACCCCGTACGTGACAGGGTGTTCAGTAAGTCATCAGATGCGTTCAGTATGTCATTCATTACGTCATATAGACTCACTTGCCTGCGACAACAAACCGATTGAATCCAGTGATTAGATGGCAAATGATTCCCGCGTGGACATTTAGTGCAGGCCTTGGCGTCGTGTAAGGTACTATAACTTAAGGTGGGGGGGGGGGGGGGTGCTACTTGGGGGGCGCAGGACGAGGGGACGAAACTCCTTGCTAGTGATGTCTACACAGCAAGTTCAGTCACCTTTGACGGACCACATTAGGAGTTTGCATATGTGTGTATTAAGGACATATAAAAAGTTAGTATGGACATATTTTAATAAAAATGATATTTATCTCTTATTGAATGTTCTTAATGTCAATTAAAATGAATGTATATGTGCATGCAATGTTTGGTGATTGATTGTAATTTCGTTTGACTTTTGTCGATAATATATTAGCTTGTAGTTTTGTTATATGTTTGATAAGCGTTGTTATTTGCGACTGCATGTTTTGTGTATGAGAATTCAGTCATCTTGTTTTAAAGTCCAACTGGGCTATAATATTATTATAATATTGGCATGAAAGTCTTTCAGAAACTGCACTGAAGCCATAGAAAGATCTGAAGTGCAAGATGCTGGTTTTGTGTGTAATCTATCATCAGACTCTCAATGAAAGTCTCACAAGTAACCATTTCTATAGCCATTGTAGCACCTCTACGGTTGTATTTGAAGTGAGTTTGCGTATGGTGGTGTGTTTTCTTAATTAGCAGGCAAATATTATAGTTAATTTCAGCAATTCTTCACGATAAATAAAATAACGAATTCCTGCAAATAAGAACTGTGATCTTAACAGTGTGAAATCACCACACAAACAATTAATATGCAAAAGTGCCGTGATGTGTGGTTGCAACAGCCACGTGCGAATTATGACCCGTAGAGCAAGGTTATGACAAGGAGAGAGGCGAGCAGAATGGCTGAGCACAGCGATAAGTATAGCAGCACGCAGCGGGTAATGAAGCATGTGCAACAGCGCCCGTGGTCATACAATTAAACATCATTTGTGGAGGTAGACACGATGCAAGTCATTTATGACTGTCACATTACGGTGTTTTTAACTGATATAAGTAAAACACTATTAGATAAATTATACATTTTAGACACTATGAGATTTCGTTGAAATGTTGAGTTGATATAGAGCATTTTATCTTTCTCTTTTTTTTTGTCTTTTTAAATTTAAGCAGTCGTTTACCGGGAGGCAAAATTATATTTTTATGTTTTTAAAGGTGTAGACCGATAGAGATTGAAGCGATCAATTTTAAATTATTAAAGAACAAGACAGAAAAAGTATAATAACACTGATTTTTTTTTCTAAATTTCTCAAACAATGATCTTGTGTAAGGGAGGATTGTTTTGAGGTAGGTGAATTGTGGATCCTCCACAGATAACTGTTCTACCGAGATTCAATATTGAAGGTATTACTTGCAAGAATTAAACTTGTATTGAATAATGTGTCTCTAGGACAAAGCAGTTTTGATATTACTATCCTTCTTCGATTATTACATTGTGAATAAGTAAACTACGCACTTCCATTGTATGTTTTAATAGTTTACTTTTATTGACAAATTGTCTTGACTTGTCACCGACGATGCAAATTTGAAACGAATAGGATAAACTATGACAAACGCTTTATTAAGCTCGTATGGGTACGGCGTAGTCTATTTTTTTTTTGTTAATTTCTAACGAAAGTTCGTAATGAACATAATTTGTTTTGATCTGCTTGGCTTATGTACACACAGAAATATACTTTGCAGCAAATGATACACAATATTTCTCTCAATTCCTTATGCAGTTGGGCTATGTTGTATCAACCACACGGTATCTTACACCGCATTGCACTTTCACACGAATCTTAGCATTATGGGAGAAACTTTTGTCTGCAGCATCGCGAAGGGGGGCTAATACAGACTATATCCTCAAGTGATTAGGGCCTTGAAGATATAAACTATGGGGAAAGACGAAGTGCTGTTTAAGTGAAAAACAATGTCCGTATATAAACAAGAATATCCCTTTGGGGCCACGGTAGAGTGGGACCAAAGTAGATGTGGTTGTCATGAAAAGAACATATGCAATACGAATACCTTGATGTTGGGTGGTGTTGCTAAAAACAAAGACAATACGAACTATATCAAATGCACACATTTTAGGTACTGTAGTGGCTTTTTTAATCATGACTGATATCACAAATAGCTAAACTTAACGCAGACGTAAAATGGAAACATAAACGAAGGCATATCATGCTACGTAAAATGGTTTAATAAAAACAGTGAATATCTTTTATTTGGACTATTTGGTTCAAAATACCGAACACGTGTATACTGGTAAATTGTTTAGCTATTCAACAGTAATTAAAGAAGTTGTGAAACGGTCTACTGGTTAGTTGGGTTTGGGTTGGGGAAGAGTTGACGTGTTGGAAAAGACTTGAGAAGAAAGAGCTCTCGAAGGCTTGAGGACGACAACACTTTTCTACTAAAAAACAGTAACTACATACAAAAAATAACTGTTTGATAATATACGCTCATAGGAGAATGAACACATTTTTCCTCGATAAGCGGCAAAAAATTAGCAGTAGCCAATATTACTTTCTGTAGTATAATGCATTAGGCTCCAAGTGTTACTGCTCCTGCTTCAGTAACTCCAAAAGCAGGTTTAAATGTGCCAATATTAATTTTATTTAATTGTGCAACCTATCGAAGAAGTATGTTAAAAACAACAATTATTCATCGGACCTGCTGAACTTGTTTGGTGTTCTGTATTTGTATTTTGTGCTCACTTTTACTATAACTTTAAATAAAGATGAACATGACGTGACCTTCGTGGTCTAGCTAGAGGATTCGAATGTGGTCGCCGCTTTTAGTTTACTACACCAACGAGCTCAAGAATCGACATGATTCCTTGAAGCCCATTATAATTAAGAATTAGTCCTGATGACGTAGAGAATAGAGATACGTTTGCCCCTAGATTGCTACAAAAACAAAACACAAACATGTAAAACAGTAACATTCGACGCTATTGAATAAATAATTTGTTATATCGTTTGCAAATTTTGAAGTGTTATTAGCTCGTTCGTTAATACTGCAACATTGTTTCAGTATTCAGTTGCAATCGAATTCTTCATTTCATACACTTTATATGGCTTTGTTTAAGGTCTCACCTTTCCCGAGTTGAATAACCAATTTGCTCGAAGTGGCAAGAGTGGTGCTAGAAAAGTAACAAAAATGTGTAATAACAACATGCAGCTTTAAAGCGTCGAACGAATGCATATGTATGTATGGGCGTGTCTATACTAGACGTAGTTGCGTATAGGACGAGACAGCGTTGGGAAATATAGGCCAGCTCTAAAAGACTTTATGACAAGCAATACTTGTGAAATTCACATCTTAAAAGCTACAATCTTGGCTGGCTCTTATTTCGTAAACAAGTCACAACTTCTTCCCGCCATTTGAGAATACAATAACTGTCTACCCCAAGGACCCAAAGCAACGTTAAGTACTAGGAAAGTAATTCGGAAAAGGATTTAGCTGCATTTATATTCATCCCAATGTGGCAAACCAGAACTGAGTGGTCCGGTAGGTAAATGGAACTCTTACCGCTTCGATTGGCTATTTTAGTTTAGTGTCTCCTTCGCTGTGAACCTAATCCCATCTTAAGGCGAATGCGGCGGGATCTGGTGATATAGGCCTATTCGTTTTCGTTTCACTCCCGGCCAATTTGAATGCGCAATTTGCGTGAATAGGTTCGCCTAACTCCCATCGCGGAGCGATTAAGACATTAGGCTGGCAGCCTCCCTGTTTCTATGGTAATTGGCGGAGGAGAAGCAGCTAGATTCACTAGGATTATCCCAGACAAGGAACACGACGATACCCGCCAAGACGAGGGAACAAGTCCTAAAAGAGAACTTCACTTCGAGTTGTTACGCGTCCCAAACAGTTGGCAATTACCTCATCCACTTTCAGTTCGTTCTCTTTGACTACATATCCTGCATTAGCTCGACGGGATTTAGACATTTAAGACATGCATGGGCTAATCGAGACGATAATGACATCCCTGCATTAGAAGGGTAAAAGCCACTTTGATTGTAGAAGATTTTGTAGTCTTGCAGATAGAAGATAAACGATCGTCTGTGTCAAGTAACTACCACAAAACTAATACCAAATGATACGACAGCAACTCCCATCCAAATATGTTATTTATTTCATAATTAATGTATCTGCTAAATAATTAAACGCATACTTTTCTATTGAGAGTGCACATACCCCCGTCACATATCTGACATCAGTGGGGGACTTAAATGTTATTATTATTTTATCCATCGACGCCATCGACGAGCGAAAATGACAAGTGTGGT